>JAECUM010015785.1:22500-98305 GCA_016617855.1 Megalonaias nervosa | reverse complement strand
ATATATATATATATATATAAACATAAAAACGCGGGGTTGTTGTTGTTGCTCTGATTCATCCCACACGATCAGTCACGTAGCCCACGCTGTAGGCTTAAAATCGTCGTACAGGTCTTGTTTCGAAAAGTAAGTAAGTAAGTAAATAAATAAGTAAATAAGTGGGGAAGTAAGTAAGTCGTACCATTCATGTACCATTTATTATCCATCCAGCAAGAGAATAAGATGACAGAAAAGTTGCAAGAAACCACCGACATCCTGGTGGACATTGAGCCTACTAGAGAAAGTAGAAGTTTAATGGTATACGCTAACCCGATGAGAAGCGAATCGGCTTACCTCCAAAGAGCTAAGAACCTGAAAGAAGTTATGGAAGAGGAAAAGGAGAAGATGAAGACCGCATGGGATAAGGAGAGAAAGGAAAAGGAGAATGAGAGGAAACAAAACGATTTGGAACAACAGAATGACAACTGGATCAACGTCCAGGAAAAGTTCTGGAAGATGGGATATCCCGACTGGATGCCTGAGGATGGAAAGAAGGAAATGAAGTTCCTAGACAAACGGAGGAGATGGTGAAAGAACTTAGGTTATAAAAGAAGTAGAAGAAAACACCAACGACCATTTCAGGGTCCCTCCCATGCCTCGAAAAGATACTCATTCATCCTTGCCAAAAGTTATTTCTCTTTTTTGGGTGACTTTGTGTTTTGTGTATGTCTACGTTTTTCAACTCAACCTTGAAAACCCTTACCCCTTCGTCTTAACCCATAAGCCCTTTGACCCATCAACCCTTCTACCCGGTAAACCTATTTCCAGATTAAGTTTTCCATTGACGTTCAAGTACATCTCCTATATTCAATTCACGTTTTGGTCTTAAGTGTCCCTCCTATGTTAGGTTCCGTTTTTGGCTCCCAAGTGTCCCTCCCACGCTAAATTCCAGTTTGGGTTTCAAGTGTCATTCCCATGTTAAATCCCGATTGGGTCTCAAGTGTCACATATTGCTATTAATGTCGCGATTGACAGAAATTGACGTAATGACATTTAGTAATGATATAACGTATCACACTGTCATGCAGATATGCTTGGAAAACACGGGGTACTTCGCTGTGCATTTCATCTCGTTGGAAAATTATCTTATTTACAAAGAAATCGTTTATATTTGAAGTGCAAAACTAGCAGGTGAAGCCTTGAAGACGTTTATTTAATCACACAAGTTTTGTATTAGTATACTAAATACATGAAATTTCATTTATTAGGTACATAAAAAAACTGAAGGCTGCAATGCCAACGGGTAAGTTACATATCAAAATGAATATGTCCTCTGAGAAAGATTAACGTCTATAATTGTGTAATAACAACAGTTACATGGTATATACGTTATAGCAAATCAATGTTCTAAGTTAAGGTGAGCTATTTCAGTTTAAACGCATCCACTTAATTTTATCACCAACTAATAACGATTAAATTCTGCATTTAAAAGTAGAAAAACAACGATCCTTTATCCTTTTTCAGATTCAAACAATTGCTAATGCACTACAGACTCGAATTAATTTGAAATATTTGCTACGTCGAAAGAAACAAAATTACTTCAACTAATATCTTGAACATTATTTTGTGTCAGTTGCTGTCATAATGTATAAATTGCTTTGGACTTGTTGATTACACGTTGTAAATACTTGATGTTCATGTAAAAACACCGGGATAAGGAGCAGGGGCGTAGCTATTAAAGCTGGGTACCACGAAAAATTTTGTGCCTTTTTATACCACAGTATTTCTGAACGTACCGCATTACGTACCACGGTATACCGCAATTATATTAGGGACCAAAAATTCAATGCGCTGGGACAGGGGCCTGACACTTTTTGCTTAATGTATGTCTGTCTATAGTAGAAAAATAATTTTGCTCTGATTTATAGCAAAATAACACCACAATATATCCATGATATTATTTGGAAAAATATGAAGTATCTTGTGATGACAGGAAAGAAAAGATTTCAGCTCAAAAGAAAACTACGGTCCCACCCCGATCTCAAACATCAATGGCCAACACCTTATAGTGGATGAATTTGCTATGTGTATGTTAACTGTTGTATAAGTTGAAATCTAAAAGCTGTAACTAAAGTGGGGGGAGGGGCTTAAGCTTACACTATAGCTGATACTGTTAAAGACATCGTGCTGACATTTGAGAGCCTATGGATAAAACTCGAAATGTTTGATAATTAAGCCAACAATTTACTAGCTACAATATTTATATAATAGGGAGAAAGGAGTAAACATGAAACACGCTTATTCAACAAAAGAGAAAATATTTAGTGGACTTGAGACAATTATGTAAAATTTATACTGGATACAAGTGCGCTCCTGAAACTCGTAGCTTAACAGCCTACCAATGTAATACATATACTTAACGCATTCAATTTCGCTAGTAAATAAATAAAGCATGACATGTGGTGTTTATTTTTTTAATCCGAAATTTTTCTAAAAGTTGGATCTGGCTTGAATATACTTTAAAATAAAATCACAGACGTAAATTGGCATTTTTGAATAACTTAATCTGTATAGCAATAAATCATTCCGGATATTTTATAAGTGGACTATTAATTTAATATTTCAAGTTGTAATGGTAATTTCAGGCTGGGTGTGCGATACGGAATGTTATGTGTGAGATACGGAATCACGGACTGAACAGCTGTGTCTCACGTCAGATCAGCCATGAAAAGATTAGTTGGGTATGTAATAAAATTATATTTGTAATATTCACCATTAATGTTTGACCATTTCTTAAAAAAGAAAGAACTATTTTTTTTTCAGTAACGAAAACACTATGTTAATATGTAAGTCGTAACAAGATTCCTCGGAAATTTCCGTACATTCCCTACTGACGGCATTTACCGACATACCGGTACAGTGAACAAAGTACCGTGGTATGTACCGCGAGAGAAAAATTACCGCCGTACACCGGTATACCGGTAATACCCAGCACCTCTAGTAGCTACCATATAGCAAGAGCATGCAAAGCATAGAGGCTAACGAATGATTTCTTTTACACCATAGATTAGGCGGGGCCCATCGGTAAGCTTTGCATTGGTGCCCAAATATTGGCTCAAATATCCCGGTTAAGCCACTGATATTGAAATTAGTGATCCCCTGATGTTGAAGCAATTAAAATAAATAGATAATATTCAAAGGGCAGATGACAAATTGTTAGATACATAAGACGTATAAGGTTAATTTGTGTTCATAATGATATTTTCGAGTGCAAAAGATTTGTATTTATTATTGTGTCTTTGAACTTTTATACCATGAAATATTCATAAGATTTATGAATGTAAGTTTAAGATACTCTTTTACCGTTGATGTTTAAATAAACAGTTGATAACATAGTTATTTCCATATGTGTCTAATAATATAAAATTATAAATATTTTGAAGCGCAGATGTTTTAATTAAACATTAAGTTTTTGGTATTTGTGAAGTCTTTATTCTAAAAAATGAGGATGCTTAATTAAAGTGAGAGTCATACAGGCGATATAGGCCATCAGAACTGACAACTTTAGTAATGGCGTCATTTTTGAGAATTTGATTATACAAAACTTTAAAAGGCAATTACTTACTTTATTTGCATCATCATGCATCCGCATTGCTTTGGAAGACCATTATTTACACAATGTACCGCTAATTCAAAGTTAAATTACAAGGACACCTTTGGACAGGGTCAACCCAAAGGTGTGATCCAGTACAACCCTGATTGAATGTCACCAGGAAAGCAGAGCGTGTTGAAAACAAATTCGCTCTACCCTGATTTTGTAATGATAAGAGCTAACCAGCCAGCCAACATCCAACTGTTATTTATGGAATTCAATATCGACAACTAAGAACAATTTAAATGATTGATCTGAGTTTTTAATAATTAATTAGAACAAGCTGATCAGAGTAAGAGAAGGGGGTATTAGTTGTTATTCTAACATGCATTCTTACAAGTACATGCTCATTTTTACAATCTGATTGATAAACGCCTTTCCATTGAGTAGGGCAGCTGTATCTCCAGCTGCAGACTCCACAGAACCTACAATTATTTAATCAGTTCTAAACTATCGAGGTGTTTAATGAGGCCGAGAACCAAGAACAAAACTTTCCACGGACTTTCAACTATCACTATGGTAGTGATGTTATCAAACCTCTTGTACTTGCTGTAATGTATTCCCGTCCTCTCATTTATCATTCATCCTGCACAGTTTCGGAGAGGATACCTTAGGCATATCTAAAATAGTCAGATCACCTCCGGATCAGTATGTAGTGAGTGAGATATCTTTGATTCGGGGCAGAGGTTCCTTACCCGAACCGTATCATGAAAACAGTGGTAAAGCTTACTTCTAAAATTCGTTTTGATTCGATGACGATGAATGGCAAGAATGACTTTCTGAGTCTGAATTAGGTAGCATTCGGTCGTTCGGACATGTGCGAATGCTTAAATGTGCGCCCAGCTTACAATTTAATTATTATGTGTCAAGAGGAACATGTTGCAAATGGCATGTCCAGAAGCACCAAGCTGCACTGAAAAATCTTGAAATAAAACGCCAGGGTTCTACTCTCGTAGCCAAATTCTGTCCAGCTATCTAGGTAGAGTTCTCCTTGCCGTGCCAGCTGTGTTTTAGCCACATATTTTTAATGTAATGATTTGGTCTAGTTGCATTATACCTATTTCATTCACATTTTAGAATCTAGTGTACAAGGAGTAGCGGAAGGGGGGCGACATACCAAAACAATATGGCGACCGACAAATTTTTGTTACCCATCAATAATCTCTCCATTGTGGAATCAGACACTTTTATGTACAAGACAAGAAAATTTCGCGAATGACCTGAATTTCTACGAGACTCACAGAGCCACCAATACTGTAATTCTGACCTAAAAAATAGCAATGGGTAATTTATATTTTTGGATTGTTGGATCGCTGAATGCGAATTGTTGTTCAGAGAATTTTTCTTTTCCCATTGTGGGTGGAACCTCCCCCCCCCCCCGTGAATCACTAAGTGCAAAACGAAATATTAGAAATGCAGAGGCTGTCCAGGCTGAATTTTAGTTTCGTAAATTTTTGATAAAGCACTCCCTCCCCTCCCCCGCAAGCGAGTCCCGGGCGCTTTATAAAGAAATGCCCTTGTGGGAATCAGTAAGGATCAGGCGAGTTGCACATGTTAGTTTTCTTTTTAGAATTACCCATTTAAGTATATCTTGTCTTTTTTCGATGCGTCGCTGGTTCCCCCAGTTATAATAGCATTTGTCGCCAGCGTTGACAATATGTCAATCACGTTTTTTCGGACTCGAACTCATGAAGTCATTTTTCACCTGTCGATAGTTGTCTGAAAACTTTTGCCAATTCGACCACTGTCTCGCTTAAGAATATGCCATGAAATAATTTACACGAGCATACATTTAGTGAACAGACACACACCACTTATTTAAATCGTGTAATTTATTTCTGAAGTATTTTTATTTAACGTGAACAGGTATCTTTCTGCAGCGAACATGCAATAATCTAATTTTCCTGTAAATTTCAGCGACTTAACGTGCTGAACCAAGTGACCGGGCAATGTTTAAATCGCTGGAGATCCCAGTGAGTTACTACGCGCATAGGTATTTTTAGCGCAGTGACGTGATAGCGGGCACGGCAAAACTGTAGAGTCAACTTAAGATCCAGGTGGTTTATTATATTGGAAAAATACGTTAGTTACTGAATATACTGAAATTTTACTTTTTGGTTAAACAATTTTGATGTAGCTGAGTTTATTAAACAATTTGCGACAAGCTGTACTGAATTTGGATGAATATGAAAATATTTCCTGCGACTGTAATATATTTAAATTCATTTATTTCATCCGTTTCTATATTAATTGATTTAATTGGCTTAGGTGTATATTTGATTTTTCCGGTTTTTCTTGAAGATTTCCAGGATGGTTATCTTTTCTATCGGAGTTGATATGATCGATAACAAAACCATCGTCTATCACACCATAAGAACATTCATATACGAATCGCTCATAAAGATATTTTTATATTTTTTTTATCACCAAGAATCGCAATACGATTAATAAGGTACCCCATCTTACTAAAATTTCCAGGAGCTTTTTTGAGACTACAGTTCCTGATGACACCATCTCGGTTAGCTTCATATTTATCATAGATCGGATGATATTTAAATTCATCATCGTTAATTATTTCAAAATATCTTTTCAACGCGCGATATTTTTGTCCCCCCCAAAAAAAAAGACTACACACAACTGTGTTTTTCCTTTCACCCCCAACCCCCCACCCCCATCAAACATGGTCTTGGACCGGTACTGCAAAGTCTGATATTTATCATGTGAACACTACAATAATCTCCGTGCTAGGGTTTTCCACAAGGAATTACTGCTGGTCCGATCTTTAGCCATCTGCTCGTATTTTTTCCCCTCGGCATAATTACAGTATATCTTATTTTCTAATTAGAAGAAAGTTATATTATATTAAAGAAAGTAAATCATATACCAGCAATGACTAATTCTACCATTGCAAAACAACTGCAAGAACAGTATTTTAGTCTAACCGGGAAAAAACAACTATCCCAAGGTCGAAAATTGCACATGAAGAATTACGGAATGAGATAAAATCGTTATCAACCGCGAGATAATTGAAAGAGTAACAAAACTAAAACCAAAGAAGACAAGTTTTCTGAGTGAGAACGAAAAAGATTATCGGAGATTGAACCACAATACACTACTAAAACTGATCTAGATAGATTAATCAGAGATAAGAAACAAATACCATTTGAACTACAGTTGCATGATTTTATCAAAATGGCGAAGAAGGAATTTATCAGCAATGGTGAGTCTCATATTTTTCTAACATTTAAGATTGATGGTGATGGAATATTTATTGATTCCACCATGAATGATGCACAAGCGGCTACTATTAGTAACATTCTCGTTCATGACAGCAAGAACATATTCAGGCTAAAATTTATTGCAGAAAATATCAACGAAGATGGTTCTATTTGGATTATTTGTGATAAACTCGACCCTGTTAAGGAATCACGGCGACATAACAATGTCGTCATGGTAGATAAAAATTCTAAAGCAGGTATTTTCACCTGAATTGACAAGCCATATTACAATAACCCATATCCAGTTTCTGCAGTTGTTTATGCGCTTTATGGCTTGAATGAACCAGACATAGCTGCTCTTGCTCCGATGAAAACAGGCTCGTCAAATTGCGTGGCTCAACGTGTCAGAGAACATTTTGTAAACTCCAAACGTGGAAACGGACTTACAGAATCAAGAATACAAAAATAACCGGGAAAACTCTTTATTAACGGAGCTAAAATAAATTATGTGGTTATTTTTTTAAAAAAACCATTAAAGATTCCAATAATTGCAAAAACATTAACCAATGAGATTTTGTACAGTTCTGGTAAATACTGTAGTAAGGGTGCTCAAATAATTTTATATGATCATAATTCACATGCATGGACCGACTCGGTGACAAAATCTCCAAGAGAAAGAATAATGCGATTTTATGACGGCGATATCTACGAGGAAATCTACAACATAAGTAAGCGTGACCCTGTATCGGTCTGGCTATTTCACGGAGATGTCTGAGTCGGATGAATCAACATTTGATCAGTTTCTTTTGCCGTCAGGGGTTCTTTATAGGAAGGAATCACTCCAACAAAATATGAAACAGGTTTTGGTAAAATATAACATAGACAACGATGATTTGCTCGTTTTTGCTTTACAGTGTCGTCCGTTGTGGCTCATATAGCCCAACAAAAAAAATAAAATAAATGGAGTCCAACTCAAAAGAATTTCTCGATGATATATCACATTCTTGTGTTGAGTTGGCTATGGTGGTCCTTGGAACACAAAATATAACATTCAATATGATTTCTGTTGACAATGTCGCTGCTTATCCTGCTGCTTTTCTTGGACTTGGCGAGTGTCATCATTACTTTGAACGATTCGGGCACCCAACACATGAAATGACACGAGTTGCATAAACGGACCACTACCAAATATTGATCTTACTGGATTTGCCGAGACTGAATCATTCGATGTTTCAGCGAATATTCATCCTCTAATGCCAGTTTGGTTTGGCAGACACTTGAATTAAAGGGATACCAATGTCAATCTCAACAACTGGTGCGCAAAAAAAAATTAGCGTGGCTGGCTCCAATGGTGCTATTACGAAATATGTTAAACACTAAGATTTTAACGTTGTTGAGTATAATCTCTGCGATAATTTCGTGCAAAAAAAAAAAAACAAAAACAAGTTTGGTTACCACAGCACGATAAAGATATCTGCAATGTATTGATAAATTTACTCAGTGTTCATCACCCGATAATGCACGTCGTTGTACAAGATTAATCAAGGATCCAGCCTAATCAGATTTTGCCATTGCCATCAAGAACACAGCGGCGCGAGGTGTACTGGTGTCACGGAAAAATGCAGCAACACACGATGGTATATGTATTGGCACCATCATTAGTTACTACGAGGGCAATTCTCCTCAGTTCACTCATATGAGATCATCTGCGTTGGCATACTCGTCAATAAACCTATTATCGATGATGAACAGATTTCCCAATGACGCTGTTAGAGTCGCCACGGATTCTTTTGATATTAGTCGTCGTAGAATTGACCTTCTTGAGCCATTTATAGATAATGCCAGCGTTGCTGGTTGGGGGTCATGGCGAATAAAACAATAACAAATACGTAAATATTCTGAATCCGGTGTCGTTAAAACACCAGATGTTTATATTCGCAACGATAATTTATCAGAAACATCATCATCACAGTCAGTAAATGATCCAATCACGAGACATGGCACGGTCTACCTGAATTTCCCAGTTCTGGTAAAACAACACGTGCGATAGAATTATTTTAAAAAATCCGATATGATTGTGTTGACGCCTCCTAACCAGCTTGCCAGAGATGAGACAACGTTGTGTCCGCTTCTTTAGAAGGCGACGTATTTAATAACCCCCGAACGAATGGGTGTGAAATATATCCCGAAAATAATTATCTGGGATGAGATTTGTACAGTATCCAAATAAACGTTACAGACATTTCTTGATTGGTTATCAACAAAACCTAAGGCAATTATTACATGTGGCGATCATGGACAGCCTCTGCCATTTAGTCACTATGAAGTTTTGTACAACTATGACAAATGAAATCGCAAATCAGACTAGAACCTGACAAAATTCAATGTGAAATACTGCGTACCGTAATTTCAGAGACTATAATGTGTGATTTCTGGAACTTATGGAGCCCAGATGATTTAATAGTTGTATCCAGAAAAAATTGTACATGATCACATGCAGCGTAAATTATTTGAGCTTCACAAGGAAAACTTTCCAACTCAGCAAGTGCCGCTATGTTATCGACCAACAGATACACGCCGGCAAAATATACTCGGTGACATTCCTGGAACAGACACTAAACAAAAACTCGTTCGTAATGATATCGTTGAGATTCCAGTGGAGGTTGTACAACAGGTGTTGTCGTTAAACCCATCATGCTGGACTCTGCAACAACAATCCATTCGTCTCAGGGGTTAACAATATCAGATACCAACATCTGGATTGTCGATGATCGCATAAAGAGGTCAAATATAGTTATCTGGCTGTGTCTAGAGCAACAAAAATATCTCATTACACAGGGTTGTCTACGTGTTGGAGCTGCAAACAATGTGACGAACAACAACATCACCAGGAATTACCAAAGCAGTGAAGAAAATTTGACAAATTATACGAGAGATGACAAAAAATCACGCCAGTTTGATCTGAATATGGATTTTGTCATGACGCTGAAAGAACAATAAAATAATCACTGCACCTGCTGTAACACAGCATTGTTGTGGCACTATTTTCCTAATGACTTAGACAATTTATCGTAGACAGAATCGAAAGTAGTTTCGGCCACACACGCAAAAATGTCTCTCTGACTTTTCTTAAATGTAACAGACATAGAGGAGCTTCTTTTCTAAGCGTGTGACTCTTAGTGTTTATTGTTGGTGCGTGATGGGGGTCTGCGACGCCGTACCCAATCTGGTGGTAACTGGGTGTTTTCAGGAATTACCTGTAATTGTTCACGCACAAATCCACATTAAGAGCTGTTGAATCTAATCCGTAGATTGGTTGACTGCGTAGTAGATCTTACCACGCTGGAAATTTTATGTGTGTTTGCACTCCACACGGGATCAGTTGCTCTTGCTGCACCATCCTCAAGTTCACCAGGTTCATGTAAATACCTCACTGTGTCTTTTCTACCCAACCCTGGTTGTTGTAGCTGCTCTGGTGATTTTTGTTGTGATATGTGTTTTTCCTCAATTGCATCGGCAGGTTTCGTGTTAATTGCAATCGTGACCTCGTTGTTTAACGCGGCCACCACGCGATGTAGTCTCGCAACCCATTCACAAGATATGTCCTGAACGTGGAGTAATTTTTGGGCATATTGATGTCCAAAGAGTCGCTGTTGAAGTGTTTGATTAAATTGCTCAATGATTGCCTGATCGCGATTTCTCGCGGTCTGTCCACGTCTGATCTTAACGTGTTGTTGCTATATCAGCGTCGTTACTGCACCGAGAAATTCTTTGTTAGGATCAACCTGTAGCAATTGTAGCCAGCGCTGGCCACCATGTGGCCCGGGTCCTCGCGCACAAATTCGTTTAAACACTGCTGTGACCTCAGTTGCTGTTTTAGATGATAACGGTTCAGCCTTTTGTATCTACTTGCAAGGTCTATGACAGTCAACGCGTATTTGTATGTGCGCCGTTTATGCACGTCATGTGGTAAGACAAGATGTCTGCCTGATTAACTTTGTTGGGTATGTTGACATCAAACCATCCATGTTGAATTGTTTTGGGATGTGGAAGATAAATTTGCCATATGGCCTATCGTGACAACCAATCTGCGGCTACAGCTCACGTGACACCTGCTGCATCGGCGAGATTTTTAATTGCTGCTATACCTCTCCAGTATCCGATTGGACTACAATAAACCGACTCCATTATGTAATTGTTGGTGTTTAAATGACAGCTCCTAACAATATTTTATCGTTCATCACTGATCTTATCAACCAATTTTCGAGTGATTCTCGTATGTTTTTATTCTTTACCGAATGCAGAGTGTGAATTAACTTGACATCCGCGATATGTCTTTGTTGTAGATTTTGATTTTTATGCGCATCATGAATATAGCACGCTTGATCAATTGCATTTACCGGAAATTCACCCAGTTTTGGTTGATTTTTTTCGTTAAGTCTAATATCAAGGCGAGTTCCAGGACCACAATAATTATATCGTGGAAGATGGTTTTCTCCAGGATAATAAGCCCATCCAGTTCTAGATGCTTTCCCGAGTGCCTTAGCAATATCCCCGCCACCTTGTTTTGCAACAGGAATACTCACAAACTTATACTTGTGTGTGTCACATTTTACGCATTTACCTGTAAGTGACGGCGTGTTATTTCTCAACGTGGTTGCTTTCAGAAATTTTGTACCAGTGACTGTCTTGCATCGATCACAATATAAACTCATGATTATAAATAATATTATATTTGTACAATATGAACGTGATTGACTTTTCAGCAACAAGTGAGCAAGCACCGGTCAAGCATCATCCAGTGTTGCCAAGCTGCATTCGAGTTATTATAGTTCGTCCATCTGGGTCGGGTAAAACCCTGTTGTTGCTCAACCTGATAATGAGGTGGCTCAAATAGGACAAACTTTATTTAGTAGCGCCATCCGTGGATGACCAACGATGCTATAATGTTCTTAAGGAATTTAATAAATCTTCAGCGGCAGAACACGATGTTATTGAATTTATCACAGACATCGATGAAGCACCGTCCGTCCAGAATCTCAACCGGGATATCAACATTCTAGTGGTTTACGATAATGTCATGCTTGACAAACAAGTAAATCCGTCCAGAATATTTTCAAGGGCAGACATAAAAGCACAGGTGTCATTTACGTTACCAAGCGGTATATTCAGATTCCCAAAGTGATCAGAGATAACTGTAATTTTTTTGGTTATTTTTAACGGTGTTGCTATACATACGCTTCGAAATATTCATGCGACATGATGTCCCGGTGATATGGATATAGGTGAGTTTAAAGATTTCTTTGCACATGTTCAGAAAACCCCGCATGGATTCATCACGGTAAGTTTCACGATCCAACAACACGTTATCGAATTGGTCTCGATAAAATCGTTTATTAAAGAAATACATTTGTTGTATAATGAACCAGGAAAACATAAATTGTAGCTAGATGGTCTCGCGGTTCAACTCTATGTTGAAAAAAATCAACGATGATTTTGAGATGATACAGCAGCAGCGTGAAGACGGCAGATATACACTAGCGGCCGAGTACAGAGTTATCAAATTACTCCAACGCGAAATGGAATTGTCATTGGCGGATTTCCACGAACAACATGATATAGCTAAATTTGTCCATTGACAAGCACCATTGAGGAAATACGATCAGATTTGTCTCGACAATATGAAACTCAAGCGGCTGTAAGTGCAAGTGCGAGACAACTAAAGCGACTTGTGTTGGAGTCTATTAAGATTTCCGCAGAATCCGCCAAGGAATCCATAGAATAGCAACGTCACCGGTACCAAGCAAATTTGAGATAGTAAAAGATATTAACGACCGAAAAAATGTTGTTTTGTTGTTAATGTTATTGTTCTTTCATCATGATGTGCCGTTATGGTTTGTCACGCCCATACAAACTAACGGGCGATTCTTTCCCCTGCGTATCCAATAAATTACCGTCTTGGTCGGTTAGAAGAAAACGTATTCGGGAGAGCGATGAATTATGACATCGTAAATAAACAGGATTAACGGGCACCGACACAATGAAATGACCCGGCGGGACATCCGGAGAAAAGCTGTAAAGAACATATCCCTGCTGGCCCTGCCCTTGTAATGCTTGCCAACACGCTGTATAGCTACCGTCGACTGCGTCACAGACTAGGTTTACAGAAATCGTCGACGTGACACTGACAATGTCCGGCGACACATGACAACCACAACCTGTTGGATAGATGTCATGTCGGTGAATATCTGGAGGACCAGTAACGTATCCCATACTGCAACAATCATTGGAAGATATTGGTCAGCTATATCATTGATAGCCTGTTTCATCTTATCAAAATCAAGCCCGGATAGTTTAAACGTATCAACGCTGTCTTTTTCAGTGATATTAAAACGATTATAAAATACTTTTTGTTGCTCCGGATCCTTCTCATGTCTGGCTGCCGCATAAATGTGTAATGCTAAAAGTGAAATATCGATGCTCAGGTCTGCTTTATATCTCACTGTAACATCGATATTTGTTCTCATAAATTCATTAGGATATTCAAGTATATACTTCTCAAACATCTCTCTTAGTTCTTGGTGTTTTCTTTCGTACAACCTCGTTATCTCACTAGCTATTTTTTCTCCTTGAAGAAATTTATTATCCAGACATTGGAAATTATTCAGCAGATCATCATACTCGGTAAATGACACGTTATGAGGGCGGTCTTCCGTTGAAGAAAATCAGATCGCGCTGGACGTGGTAGTTTAAAAACAGCTGGTGCTGCCATCCCAGCAGAGTTCTGATCGACGACTTGTATATGTCAACGGCGTAGTCCGGCGTAGGTATTTCTACGGTGGCACTCAGCGTTGGCTCGTGCACTTTAATATCGAATTTTGATTCTTTTCCTGTTATTGATTTAATTCTGCTCTAAAGTTCATCGTTGGTTTGTTTGATTTGATATGATCCTGTTGGGATGGTAACGACTTTCAGATTGGGGCTTGCTCACCACCTGCAACAGTTGCTGTTTTATGTGAGACTACCAGTGACTCGTTAGCGTCTAATCTACCAAATGATTTTTCTCTGATACTTGGCCAACTGTAATAAAGTCGTAATTGTGCCAATGCGATTTCAAGTGACCGACCATTAGGACCTCTTCTCGGAGCTGGAAAGCAATATCGAATTCTGGCTGTGTTGACGTTGCTGATACCATTGTGGTGGTCGGCGGTGTTGTGTTAGCGATGATCTGTTCCAGTCGTGTCGTTATATCTGCGGTTATTATTATCTATACGGAAGGCGCTGGCAACGTTGGGAACATTGTTGTCCGCAACGGCGTGTTTGCTTTGCTGTGATACCGATAATAAATATACCTGATTGCAGCAAATTCATTGTGTGATATTGCACTATCGTTTAACCCCGCTGACCTTATCGATGATATGTTTATACACGCATACGTCGCCGCGTATATTATTTCCGTGTATTCGTGCAGTCTTTTACTGGCACATGTAGATATTTTTTTCGCGATAATATTGAGTATACCAGCAACACCTACTATAACAATGATGCCGATGCCAACCACGGACGGTATCACGTGCGTCGGTGATAATGTGACGATTATCGCCGTTGTTTCAGCGACCTGCGCGGAAACCGCGCATACAACATTGTCGATGATGATGATTCGTCTGCGATATTGTTTTTGTTTTGTCCTATAATCGTCTATGACTTCTTCCAGCGACGCCTTCCGCGCACACGCTTGATTATACCGAAAGGATTGTGTGAGATTCATTATGTGTTATGCTAAATAATAGATTGAGGTGTTGGGGCGACGACTTCCAGACACCACCAGTAATTCATTAAGATTAGGAATTTGTAACCACTGTGAATGTTTTCTCGATATTTTCTCCTAACACGACTAAGGCGGTTCCGGAAAATATATCGGTGAAAGACTCAAAATAATTTTCTACATGTATCTCAAATTTAGCTGGGCCAAGCACGGAGAACCTGGTAACCTCAGCGGTGCATTTGAATAAGTTGTTTTGTTTGTCCATGTTGCCGTTCCAGACGCTACTATGTATACCATGTTGATGAGCGCAGTTGTGTGAATTACACCATCGGCAATCTTTTTGGATTTTTCGAGTTCAGTGTTTATTGAATTGATTCTTGAGTTGATGTTGGTGAGCTCATTGTTAATAATTTCGATTGTTTTTTTTAACGTTGACCAGATCAACAAGTTGGATATTAATTTCAGCGAGCTTAATGCTCATGACCATTGGATTTCCAAAGAAATTATCTAGGGTTCTATTTATGTTTCTACGAAAACATTTTTAAACGCGGTTACATGATTGGCATATTAAGATCTGAACGTGGTCATTCCGTCATTGATGGTCATCAACGAGGTCATCATCTGGATGTTGCTGTTTGTGCACATATTTTTTCGTTGCAGCATCATCTTCTGATTCTGGCTCACTCTAATAAGGAATGATATTTCCGCTCATGTTGAGGTCGCCAGTCATTCCATCGCCGGTTTTGGCAACGCACTTACTGATCTCAGTTCTGATCGTGGTGTTGTTGTTGTCCGCGTATTTTTTGTTGCCACGTTTATATCTGATTTTGGTTCTCTCGCATTGATAATTGTATTTCTGCTCATATTGAGATCGCCATACATTATATATATCCAATTCTTCTCATACGTCCAACAATCTCCTCCGCGACTGTTAGAAGTGATTCCCTCTATTCTTTAATTTTACCGGTTTTAGCAAACACCATGTTATCTTCAGTAGCCCCTGGAACTCGCAGAATAATATCTGTTAATAGGATATTGCTCGTCTTTAACTATCCTTGCTGATCCTGAAAAACAGCAACCTCATTTTGATCAACATCGGCGAGACGCAAAAGATCAGCAAGTTCATATCGTGTCACATATTTTGATAAATCAATGTCATCCTGGGGCTTGCCGCTTGCACATCTTCCGTAAATATCTACCATTATAAACCATTAACCTGTTTAAAACGATGTGCGGTATACTCAAGCACAACTTTATGGGGCGGCAGACCACCGTCGATGGTCCATCATGATCTTGACACGGCATTAAGTAGTGCAAGCACTTCTGGACCTCATGTTGGCGGATCCGTTGTTGTATGTGTTGGTAATATTGAATAGCGAATTGGTATGTCACTGGCTAAGCCACTCTCTTGGTGGTGCCAATCCATACAAATAAAAAAACAACTCTACGTGGATCAAACACCATGCAACCCAGTGAGTACCACGGCGAGAACTTCCATCGAGATTAATGATACCTGTTTCAACACGATTTGGTTTTACCGGTAATTGATTATGCATGAAAATACCTCTGAAAGTTTTTATGTTTAATCGCAAATGCGCCAACAGTTGTGCTTGTAATCGAGTCTGTGATCATCTTCATCCATGACAACGTTGATTAGCCGCCGCTTTCCATGAATGAGAGCAGTCGTTGTTCTTCAACGAGTGATGGTGTCATTGTTGGCTTCCACAACGAAAGTTTTGTTAGAGGCACATTTCCATTAAGAGCCACAGTTGCAGCTGGATCAACTCCTTCAGCGTACCAGATAGCATCGTCGTCCGTGGCTTTTCGCACAAGTACAACTTTGTGTTTGGCCCCGAAGATAACTTTTCTAACATTTCTGCAGAAACCAAAGATATGTGACAGCAGTATTGCACAGCTAAATCTTCCTTGAGCATCAATTTGATTTTTACGTGCTGCGAATCCCAGATTAAAATTCGCATTTACAAAATGTAAAATGTAAACATCGGCGTCGTCAGCCAGAGCAGTTACTTTTTTGGGGAGCCGAAAAGTATAAGGTCGGCCATCAGCGCGATCAACGGTATCTTTTGAGAACATCACTGACGGACCAGCGGACCGTGAATAATCATCGGAATATCTTCCGACACCCAATATCGTCGTGGCAACATCGACGTAATCATGACACAACTCGATTTCTCGGCTGTCGATAATACATTGTGCACTGTTAAATAATGCCACAATTCCGTTATTAACAAATCCACCTTGTTGATCACCGTATGGATTACCATCGGTTTTTGCTTTGCAAGTCTACCCTGAACTTCAGTGAATGCCTCGACGAGAAGGAAATGCCTGAGTGTGTCTTCGACTTGTAGTTCGATTAGCCCACGTTGGTTTGATTCTCGTGCTTCATAAACATAATACTGATAATCATGCACAGACTCATCTTTGAGAACTGGTAAGTCCATGTCAAATGCTGGATCAGATACACGCTTGAACATTTTTATTATAATTCGTTGTTGTCTAAAAATTACGGTCTAACACTGATCAATATCTTCAACGATGACGGACCAGACCACTACCTGCTATCAAGTTTGTGGTTATGTTTTTTCTATCTCAGGTACGGCTTGTTTTGTCGACGATGGCACTCCAGCTAATTCTTTCAACCGCTCATATGCAGCTTGATTTTTTATTTTGCTGACATTTGGTGGCATCATTTCGGTGCTGCGCAGTTTTACTGGCTGTGGTCGGACCGCTTGCGGTCTGCATACTAATCGTGCGAGTCTGTCTTTGACCGCAGAGAATGAAAGATTACCAACAGTGCCAATACCACGAACAACTTCGATGGCTTTCATACCTAATTGTTTTACAATCGGAATAGCTTTTGGACAATCCTTCTGAATAAACCTTGAATGACATCGCCGAGTCCATCTCCATAGATCATTTTATAAACAGGTAATCGTGAACTTATCACCCTGACACTTTCAGGTCCACATTTGTGTATAATCATGTTATTTTGTTATCGCCGATCTAATTGATCACTCGCTATAGTACTCGTCGGTAATTTCACCGATCAGCGCCCATGACGCCACCGGTAAATAAAAACTGACGAATAGCAGCTGCCTCATTGATAATTTCGTGGGAATTGTTGTCGGCTCGTCTTCCACCAATCAAAATTTCTAGTCGATCAATATGAGCGAGGATGTAATTGGGAAAAAGTTTATCCTGAATCACCGGCGATTAAGCTATCATATTACCATCGCGTTTCGAACGACGTCGATCGCGAGTGGCAAGGCCACTTCCGGTTGCTCCTTCAGGTGGTTCTTCTTCCTCTCCACAAGTCGGTGATGATATGTCTACATTTATTGTGGATTCTCTAGCTCTTTTGACCCGTTTCTCAAATTCTTTCAGTAAAGGTTTATAATCACCACTAATTTGATTTATACCATGGTAATATCGAAACACAAAACGAGTCCAGTTTTTGTTAACATCGGAGGTGCTTGGATCTAATAGTTTACTATGAATTTGATATCCTGCTGCAGAAACCGCTCTAGGGTTTGTCTGAAGTGTCATAAATCCTTTTCTGGTAATTCGGCGGGAGTTTTTTTTTTTTTTTTTAGAAGGTTCCGTGTTTGGTTCAACCAGAATTCTTATATCACCAATATCAGCACGAGCTTGTTCTATACGCTCTATTGCTTGCTGTATTTCTTGCAGTAATTGTGGTTCAGCAGAAGCTATCTCAGCTGGAAGATCTTTGAAAATCTTTTTGGTTTGTTTAGTTCTTTGCTATTTTTTCGGTTGATTGAGCAGTTTGTTCTGTTGATTTAGCCGTCTGTTCCAGCGACGGAAGAAGATCTTTAGTGGCTTTTGTGACTAGCTTAAATAACTGTTCTGCACCCTGTGTAAATTCCACATGAGCATCCTGGCGTTGTTGAAGCTGTTGTTTGACAGAATCATGGACAGGATGATACTTCTCGACTGTATCCAGTCGTTGTCGAGCTAATTTAGCTGTACGAGATTCCATATTAAGCGGAGAATCACTCATTATTATTATTACAACAACGATTTAATTACAGATCACTAGGTCAGCAGATACACAAGGGTTTACTGTATTATAGTAACGTAACGTAATTTTATTTCAATTACAATAAACCACCTGGATCTTAATTTGGCTGAACAGTTTAAACATGCCCGCTATCACGTCACTGCGCTAAATATGCCTATGCGCGTAATAACTCGCTGTGATTCCCAAGCTATTTATACATTGCCCGGTCACGTGGTTCAACACACTAAGTCGCTGGAATTTACATGTAAATTCGATTATTATAAATTCTCTAGAGAAATATACATGGTCCCGTGAAATAAAATACTTGAGAAATAAATTACACGATTTAAATACACGGTGTGTGTCTGTCTATTCAGTAAGTGTATGATCGTAAAAATTAGATAATGGTATATTCTTCAGCGAGACAGTGCCCGAATTGGTTAAAACGTTCAGACAAAACTATCGATTAGTGGAACCGACCTCATGGGTTCGAGTCCACAACATGGCAGACATATTGTCGGTGTTTGCCACAGATGCTATTATAACTGGGGGAACCAGCGACGCATCGAAAACAGACGAGATACACTTAAATGGGTAATTATTATAAAAAAAACTAATCAGGTGAAACTCGCGTGACCCCCCACTCCTCCCGATCCCGCAAGGGCGTTACATTTTAAAGCGCTCGGGATTCACTTGGGGGGTGGGGTGGGGGCGGGAGTGCTTGATCATAAATTTACGAAACTAAAATTTGTTTCTTGCTCATAGAAGCGTCTGATTCCACAATGGAGAGTTTATTGATGAGTAACTAAAATTTGTCGGCCACCATTTTTTTTGGGGGGGGGGCGGTAGCCCCCCACCCTTCTGCTGCTCAGGGTGTACTCATTGTTCCGAAAAGTTGAAATCAATAAAGCGTATAAGTAACCCTTTAATTAATTTAGTGATCTTAATTGCTGTTTCAAGCTCACATTGAAACTAATATTTTTCTATTAGACATGGGTCGAAAGAATCAAATTTGCACTTGTTTAGAGATGTAATAGAAAAAGACTTTTGAGGGCTATACTGAAATCCATAGTCAATCAGCCGTTTTGAGCAGCTGATTCTTTCACTTCAGGGTGATTGCGGGTCGCATTATCTTCGTCTTTATCCATCATGATTTTATTTCTATTCTTGCTCTTCTTGCTGCCGTCTGTAGTCGTTGTGGCCTCCTGGTGACTCCTTCGTAACTGAAATCCAGACGTTATTTCCCTTCGTTACTTATCATACTGCTTTGACCCCAAGTCGCTTAAAAGCTTTGCATGGTTTGACCGTAGATTACGCCAATCAAAGTGGTTTCTCAAACTTCAGTCCGTGGAGACTTTAGACGTTTCTTTCCCCGCCCATCCACTACAGTTCAATTCGCTGTATTATTCTTTCCTTCATGTTCTATCTTTGACAGCATGATGGTCGACTGAATGTTGGCACGACTGACAAAATCGCTGCCTCAAATGTTTGATGTGCGGACGTGACTAAAATATTCCTACGTCTAGGTACGAAAACGTTATGAAACACTTCAACAACTGGAACTCGGGATATTACAGAAAACATCCATTAAATGAGAGAGAGAGAGAGAGAGAGAGAGAGAGAGAGAGAGAGAGAGAGAGAGAGAGAGAGTCCATTGCGGAAAGGGAACAATAATAAAAGACAATGTTTATTTTTCGTGAGGCCTGTCTTCAAATCTGTCTTTAATGTGCCTCATCCAACGAACTCACTTACTAAATAAGTAACTACTAACAAACAACAAATACAACCCGTCCTAACATTCACGTTTTAAATACGAATGAACGAGATATAATGTGCAATACATTACAAAATTTAATAGCGAACATATTTAAGGGGTTGACAGCTTTGCTTGGTCGATTGGCTACCAAAGTATACCGCTTTGTTTGACTACAGAGAGGAGATATATCCATAATGATCACAAACCTCATCCTTACTTTAAATAATTTCTGGGGAAACATTTGTAAAATTTGTAAATAAAACCTATGTATTTGATACAACAAATGATAGTTCAGGAAAAAAAAAATATTATATTTTCTCCGCTAGGAACTTTATACCTAATGAACGAATTCTTTAACAATCAATATGTGAAATAATGAACAGAGAAATGTAAGCTAGACATAATAGTCAATAGTTAGCTAACTTATACACACCCCCATTATTGCTATCTCTACTAATAGTAAGTAATTGCGGAGAACATACCCTTTTCTGTTTGTGTTTCATTGCGTCGTTGGCATCTATTCAGATCATTGATGAACATTATGCTTATGAACATAATCACACATGGCATTTTTCCTCGTTCATTGTCGACACAAAAAGTGAATTTTGTTTGATATTATAACCCTCGTTTATAACACACACACACACACACACACATACACACACACACACACACACACACACATATATATATATATATATATATATATATATATATATATACTATATATATATATATATATATATATATATATATATATATATATATATATTATATGCAATTTCTTGAAAGTTTGAAAAAAGCTAATACATACTTGTTAATAGAAACAAAACCAAAAGGCACATACAAATTAATAATTACAAAAAAATGAAAGATTAAATAAATGTTGAGTGCACTTTATTTTGAACTAATGGTTGATTTAATAATATGTAATTTGACTCTCAGAGTAGTGGCATGATCTTCGCACTGAACCTAAATCTAGTTGTACTGAATAAGTGAAATCGAACTAATATGAAACCACAAAAATAATATAATGGTCCAGAATTCTAACCGATCATTTCAGTAGATGGAAATTTGTTTTCTGTATCTAAAACGTTAACAAATATGATTGTCTAGGGAATAACTACTTATTGCAGAGTTCTTTGGATCATGTACTGAAAAGAACACACTGACAATAACTGCAGGAAAAAAGAAAAAAAAAAAACAAAAACATCACTCTTTGTATTATCAGAATAATTTAGCTCGTGCAAAACGCGAACATAGTAAATCATAAACATGTTGGTTTCTGTAAATTCTATAGTTATTGTCATAAAAAGACACAAAATTAGGTGACGCAGCGAATCCGGTTGATCGGGAAGTCACAAATTGTACATTTTTAGTTTGCAGTAAATAATATTATAACTGTTAGAAAATTCATCCATATGGTTGAAAAGCTTGGATTCCAGGTTTTGTGTTCACGTTTTTTGAGCTACGTTTTCAACTTTAAATACATTTTATCTTTGAGCATTCTTTCACACTCAAGCACAGGTATACACGTGCGAATCATGTACCAAGTTTCTTAGGTTAATTTAAGGACGAGTAAGTTATATAAGTTATAATACCTGTCGAACTATTTCCCTTCTATCTCGTTTGGAACTTCATGAAATATATCAGGATGAACCAAAATAACTTATATTGACAATGTAAGAGATCATTCCAATGCTGATTACATCATTAGATTTTGTGACCCATATTCCGATGACTGGTAGGCCAGGCCTCGTACCACAATTACCCCCTCTATCCCACACAGTGCGCTGTTTGCATGATCTGTTTGCCACTGATTTAATTGATACCATTGCTTATTATTATCCTTATGAGAGGGTAGACTTTAAACTTTATTAAGTTGCATACAAAATTAAACTTGCTTAACGTTTAGTGAAAACAGTGGGATAAAAATGCCCATGTTTTCTGAGTCTTGCAGAAGTTTTTGGGGCATTTGATTTATGTCATATTGTTTACTTCAGTAATACACCTGAGAAGTTAGCCTATGCAGGATTTATTGAACTTAGGTGTGTTAATGTGTAGCGGTAAATCAGTTTTGGTAAAAGATGCATACTTGCTGTCTTGCAAAAAAAACCACCCCAACCTATAAGAATGTACATTTAATACATGGTTTTCAAGTTTTAAGTCCAACATTTCATAATAAATATTATCTCTAATACTTTTCATTCTTATTGATAGACGACATTGGCAGTACCAAACGCATATCTTCAAAATTGACAACTCACAATATCAGATATGCTAAGCCCATGCCATCGTCGTGAGAAGAATGAGACCGCAGAATGGAAATGAGCATGAGAGAGCATTCGACAATCGAGCAAGGAAAACAGATATATATAAAGAGACAGTGTATGGCATTCCTGAAAATTCAAGACATGTGGACTTCTCCCTATATGTTTAGATACTGCATTTCTGAAAGAAAAGAACAAATTCTGCTCGACTTGCACGTCAGCCTTTGTCTGTCCACCTGTTACAAACAACACGTATAAAACAAGTTAAGTACAGAAAAGTGCTTTCGAGTTATTTAGATTGTGCTAAACTTGCGAACATCACATTAAAACAAATGATTTCAAGGCACACGTTTGTCCAGGAAAGAATAGAAGCCGTTTTTGTGACCATATCGTCGACATTCAGCATCAATGCTACATCAAAAGTATGAGAATAAATTGGAGGTAGATGTCAAGGAAGACCAGCAAAAGAAGAAAAAGATACAAGTAGATTTTATCTTTCTGACTTTGAATGTAGGTAAGAGAATGGCATTCACATCTCTAAGTTCTGCGTTGCTCATCTCGTTTGTCACAGTCCCAACTTTAGTCAGTTCCAGGAGGACGTGAAAAACTCTTTCGATGATCATGTACTCTTGTCGATTTTGCCGAATGGATTTTAGACTCACCGACGACACTTGAGCAAAGAGGACATTCAGCATTACAGGGAATGCCATCGATATGCTACATTTATGATTAACAATGTCTCCGTATAAAAGGGACATTTTTTTTAAATATTATTAAGAACACGGTACAAATGTCCCACAGTCACCAAGAACGGAGTCAAACTCATAATAAAACCCCCATATCGTCTTTCAATTCCAGGGATGCTTATTTCACGTACGCATTAAGAGTTTCCTCAGACCTGTAAAGCCGTTTCTCAGATTTTACAATGAAATAGTTGTACAAGCTAACATACCGAATGATGTCTATAGTTATTTATTGTCATGGATACCAAGTGGTAGAAATGTGGGAACACGATTACATTCGGCGTTTCAGAACCGGTCCGGAATTTAGATGATTGCCGAACGTTACAACGTGGAGGACAAGATATCAACTGCATCAATATGTGTGCTTTGTATTTTTGAGTGTGCAAATATGCTCGATTTTCTACCGATACCCTGAAATGTTGGCAGAAAACATCGATGGGTAACAAATTTTTCAATACAAACGATTGATCAAATTGAATGTCTTAATTTCAACCCATATGTACTATCCGTCTTACCACATCATTGACAAGGAAAATTGATGTTTCCTTCATGTCATGCGTGTGCTAAAACAAGTGATCAAGACCATCCTTTTTGCCATAACGATTAAGATCGCAGTTTGACAGGTACGTGGGCGAGTGGCGAATTGTTTCGTGCTCTAGAGTTTGGATGCCTAATGCTGGAATATACGAAATTTGGTACTTTCCTACCACAGAAAATACTGGAAGGACCACAACTCCAGTAAAGAGATTTTGTCTGGCAACGTCAAACAATTTTTCAAATTGAAACAAAAGGTAGCGGCTATCCATCACGAGGTCTGACTAAAGAAGACAGACAAATTCAAAGAACGGTAACTCTCCTTAAAAGATATCTTTTTCTAATACGTTGAAAAGAATTAGGGAAGACGATCGTATGCCAAAGTCATGTTAAATTGTTTGTGGGGGAAAATGGCTCAACGTCCGATACTGGTGAATGACAAAGGCAAACTCATGAAAAGTGAAAATTTGATCTTGGTTAATTACGAAAAAGAGACAGAGTTTGAAATACAAATGAGTTTGGAAATATCATAATTGCAGCCAATACCCGATATAAATTATATGATGCCTTACAACTTGTAAGAGATCGAGTAATTTTTTGACTCCGACAGTTGTATATTCACCCATCACCCTCATAGCCATCGCACAAATATCTAAGGGGACCGTTGAGGTGCATGGAGCACCCAGAAGAGCGGCCCTACAAATTACGGATACCAATACAGAGACCGACAAGGAGAAATTCATATTAAATGCAAAGACAAAGGACTAATACTCGACTATCGAATGAGTCAAGTAGTGAACTTTAATGTCACGAGAAAGCTTTAGAAGATTTTCACATGAAAATAGTTGTTCCAAACACAATTATACGCTTGCAAAACCACCGGCTGACATTTAGAAAAAGTCTATCAAATTGTATACCATAAACGATTGCGACTTTCAGACCAAACCACTTTATCGTCCGGACACGCTGAGCTCCAGTATAAGTGAAAAGTTCAAAGCAACACTGCATTGTGAATACAAATGCTGACCTAGAAAGATGATGAGTAATTCGACACAGGAACCGAGAGATTGACCCATCATGAACTCCAAGCTCAAGTTTGAGGCCAGCACACTTTCACCGATAATGACAAACTCTACACAGCAACCGAGGGTGAGGCATACTGCAGACTCAAAGTTTGATAATGAACTCGATGCGATGCTGTGCATTGCGACCAGAGTTACTCTGCGACATCATCGATGCAGCACGACCTTGGCGCTATGCTACTACCATCGAAATCGATGCCATTCGTGTGCCTTAACGCTATACTAGTGAAAGCGATGCAGCATGACCTTTCCGCTTGCTAATAAAAGTAATGCCGTGGGTGTAACAACCTACAGATCTTATCCGTGCACTTACAAGCCACACTGGAGATGCATAAATCAAAGATGAATACATCTTTCATGGGACTTTGCCTGGTTATTGCGACTTTGAAAGTCGACTGTAATCATGCAAACATTGGCACAAAATTCTGGATGGAATGTCAAGCACCAAACTACTAGCCAGTGCCGGATTGGATTATCTGGACGAGGAGATAAAGTAGTGTTTCAGTTGTGGTGTGAAGATCTACAAATGGGAATATAAAAATAGGTTTTCCAGGAACATGACAGGTGACCTCTGTGTTGTCACTATCTTCCTTTGGCGGGGAATGATTGTCATCCCCATGATTACTTTATAAGAAAATATTTATAGTTTGCTTCCCGAGGTACGAAAATGCATTTAGAAAGAGCTAGTATAGATTTAAGTGAAACGCAAAGAACAAATACATCCTTTACGATATATACCTTAAAATCAGAGGTACCGAAATGCTAACAGAGGGTGGATTACTTTGAACGTGTTCAAATGGTCAGATATTGATCGGATACCAACAACGTAGAATAATTTGGATGTCACGACTTCCACCTATAAGGCTGCAATGCTACAAAATATTCTTTCAGCGGATGAAGACTTGCATAATTACAAAAATCTGGTACAAGAAGAGACGCCTAAAGATGCGACTTCTTCAAGACGTGTAGTGTGTGAGTTAGTGACTAAGAAATTTCTGTTTCACTATGTGCCATTAGATACCTTGTGTAGAAAGTATGACTATTTCCTCAAAACGAAAGTGATTGCTTAAATAAATAATATAAAGCTTACCATGCCATGACTTTTGTTTCCAGTGTTGCAACAAATTCCGCTGAAGGAAATCGATGACATTGTTCAATGCTTAAAGGATTACGATCAACTATTAACAGGACTTATTCCACCTTAGATTCCATTGAATTTTGCACAACGAATGGTGTGCCTATTAGTGACTACCCTTCTAGGATTTCATTTACCAGCAGATACATTGTCTACTATTAATGTACAGTACATACAGCAAACACATGACCACGAAATCTTTATCTGTGCACGAGAGACAAATTTGTTAAAAATATTGAGAATAATGATGAAAACATGTTGTGTACCTCCGGGTGAAGTATAAATCTTTGATCATTATCTACGCTTAATACTTAGCAAGAAGTGTGTACATCTCGTTCGTTGCACTAGCCAATGTACGGCTGGAAAGATGTACATGACTCGAAAAGTCTTGTCTTCAATGATTGGATATAAGACGTGGCTGACTATGGGGAAGGCATAACAGTAACTAATCCAAGATAGGAAGTTAACTTAGAACCAGTGCGAGAAGTGAACATATTAAAAGTCCGAGAATGTACCATTGTACAAATAGAAAAGAATGAGTAAACAATGACATTCACATAGAAACTAGTGACAATGCATTGTACAGGTAATAGAACACCAGAGCGTGTGTTCTCAAAGTGAATGATGAAATGTTATATCGTCAAAGTTGAGGGTCTTGTATCGTCGCATTCCATTTGACATGTTAATTGCACTACTGAGTGGTTCAAATAAAACCGAGTTAGTCAAACGTTTGATCAAACAAATCGCACTTATATGATCGTCCACCCCAACGTATCACGTGGTGTTATAAAGAGTGATATTCGGAGTAAACATTGCTGCAAGAAAGCCAAGGATAATCCGTTTTGTTTATAGAATGAATTCCTCGCGAAGACGCTGGGATCTTATTTGACTTTAGTCAAGAACACCTTGTCAACTTCGATGACATGTTCAAAAAACGAAAGAGAAATTAAACCTTGGTTTACACGAAATGGACAAACCATCTACCATCACCAAAACGCTCTCAGTAGATTAACACTTAATAAGCAAATAAGAACTAAATTAGGTCCAACATAATGGCTCGACCCACTGGACGGATGTCTTTGAAATGTCACCCTGGGACCTGATTATTCAGCAAAGATATCTGTCCTCTCCAAAGTTGAGGCCACCGCACTTAGACATTGGACCTTAACAAAACTAAGTTATAGCGAAACGTCAGTATTAAACAAACAGCTACCTACAAACAAAAAACACAAAAGAGAAGTACACCTCACCTGCCTGCTCCTTAAGCAAAAGAAAAAAATATTTCCCCCCTTCCTTTTCTTTTTTCTCCAAATAACTCTATCTAATAGATACCAAACTAATCCACCTAATAATCTCATACCAACACTCCTCAACCAAAGATGACAGCGTGTTAACAACCCCAAAAGTTAAACATTATAAGGTGGTCCGAACACCCATGGCCATCAGGGCCCGTCGCGCAAGGCGACTACGTAAACCTAACACCATTAGGGCCCCAAATAGTCATATATAAAGTGGTCAAAATCCCCATGACCATCAGGCCCCGCCGCACAAGGTGTCAAATAACTTTACATACGCATTCGGTCCCAAATTAATCATAGGTTGGCAACCCCCACGATCGATAGGCCCCAAAACTAACAAAGTATGTTATGTAAGACCCCAGATCAATAGCTCTTATAAGGTGTTCTAAGCCCAGGACCATCAGGGCCAGTCACACAAGGTGACAAACCGTAAATTAGATAACATACTAAATGGCTGTCATCTGAGGTTCCTCCTTCCTTATTACTAACACCAAACAGCACAGAGTACCAATTCCAAATTCGTGCAAGACGAAAAACTTTAGGCCAGTACCCTGGAGTCTCCGAGCGTCTTCCTGTGGATTGGCGCCAGCCTGCCTGCCTGCCCTGCGTCCTCTATTTCCTCGAGCGGACATAAAAATTTAACAGCGTGTAATGCATGCATAAATATTACACCAACCAAAATTCAGTCAAGACTACGACATACATGAGTGTGTGCTGGTACTGCTCCCAATCATTTACTCAGATTCGGTAAATACGGACTTAAACATGAGTGTGTGTTGGGCCTATTCCCACTCATGACAGCCTACCATTCAGGTAGCTTGGAACTTCATTGTCCCGCCACCTGACGGCTAAATTAACAGCACTCTTTGAGTGCATAAACGCCTGGGGGATGTGACTCTGATTCCTTTCCCCAGGAACAATTAATCATCCTGCTGTGCAGGAATAAACCAGTCGTACATGCACAGTAGTGCGAAAACTACAATAATCCATTTAACCAATCAATCAATCAAGCCAGCATCGTACTACTAGTATTATTTACGAGGCACACAATTTATTTCAACAAAGTAAAGCATATCGCACCATCAGTCTCAATGCCAATTATGTGTTATTGTTTTGAACTCCAAGAGATCAATCAATCCCAAATTAAAGTATTAGCCAAACTGTTAGGAACACCTTTGTTAAATTATGCTTAAGACGATGCTACATAAATGCCTCATGCATATTTTCTCATCGACTAAAACCAGTCACGCCCCATTATTTAAGATTTCGTACCAATTATTTTCACCGTTGGTATTAAGAAAGAGGTACTGTCATTACGCTGAAAAGCCTCATAATTAAAAGAAATCATAAGTGTCTTTTCTTTCAAACAGTTTTTAACATCACCTCCTTTCAATCTCACCCTAATGCCAAATTAATTAATGCACTGTATAGCATCAGTCGCCACAACAAATACGTAAGTGCGTATACATTTATTAAAAACCAGTTTCAATTAAGTATTGATGGTTTACTTTGACAGCACTTCAATTACATCAAGGGATCATTCACATACCTCATCAAACAAAACGCTTTGATGAAAATCATGAAGTAACATTGTCATAACTGGCACATGAAAGCATCTATACTTAAACCAAAAAAAGACATTTTTATACCAGGAGGAAGTGACTCTTTATGAGGTGTCGTTATTCGTTTCAAAATGAGATCCTAATGCTGAAGCTAAAACAAAGAAAATAGCATAACGCCCTAACAAGCAACAGCGTTCACCAAAAACAAAAGTTGAGGTTCCTTTAGGTCACACGATGGAAAAAAATATCCCCAAAAAGAAAAGTCCCAAGAAAAAATCTCCTGCCCTATAGATAGGTACTACTGCTAGGATGCCATTCTACTGCATAAGACAATGCAACGCGGTGACAGTGTCTCCTTGTCTCCTCCTGCTAGATCTAATTTTTTTTTAGCCAATCACATTTATGTATGCCAAATCTGATTTAACGCCCGTATTTCTAAATTTGATGAGAAATGGTCAACCAATTTCCAGAGCAACTTTTTCTCCGTTGGAAACGATGTCTTCATCTTTAGCGACTACTAACGTAACTAAAATATGTGGCCTCACCAAAGACAAGAGTAGTGTGTGCCAAACAAGAACTGTCACGATTCAGTCCTTTAAAAACTAGTCTTGTGGTGCCCATTATAAAGTTGATAAGACGTGCCGACGATCATCTGAGACGAACTGCAGTACAAGAAAGAAGTGAAATACGATTCACCTCAGTGTGTTTTCTCCCGTCATCCCAAGAGACAACTTTGTTTCAGAAAGGGATAAGGAAGACATTCTCTCTTCATGTAGCCATATATTGGGATATTATGTCGGTATTCACTAAATCCAATCATCCGAGGCGAAAACCAATCATTCAAAAGCACTCGAAGAAATCACAGATACTGTGTGTGGATGTTCTTTGAATGTTTTAAAAGGAAGAGTATCTTTGTCCAACATACAGACACAACTACTAGGAAAATATCTGTGCGTTCTTTGCCAAAATGGTAAAATTAATGCTCTTCAGTGAACGGAAACACAAAATTCTGCTTCAACGAGAAGGATTTCTACCCATGTTGATAGGATTCTTGTTAAAGTAACTGCTCTTTTTTAGGACTGACTGCTGGAGAACATTTAGGAGGATTAATGAGATAAGGAGGAATAAAACGAAGATCAAAAGGACAAGCTTTTCTGGAAAGACAGCACACATACCTTTGGATCAAACTGAAGGACGTATACCTCACTTTAGTTCCAGTCAAACGATCGATGGAGCTGTGGGGTATTGTGCTAATGCTCGACATCTTGTCGAAATGATTGCCGCTATTGTTACCAATCTATTTTGCAAAGCCATGGAGAAAGCTAGCAAAAGTGTACTGATCGAGTACAATAAACAACTTTATCACTTTTTCTGACTTCACTGATCAATTCTACTTGTATTTTCATTATATTGTTGAAGTAAACGAAATATTAAATTTATTATTTGTGTACTCCGATGTGGTCGAGTACAAAGGGGTGGGACACAGCTGCTTCATTGCTCAGAGTCATTCCTTTCAAAGTGAATTCTCTCATCACTGCTTACGGGAAATTGAACACAGATGACACGTTCACCATGGATTGTACATCTTCATTATCCTCCTGGCAGTACATTGTATTTTGACAGTGTGAAGGTTAATATAAAAGGAGATCTTGGGCAAAATATTCCATTCTCGAAAGGAAAAGTTGAGTTTGTAATTACGTTTCCTAAAACGCTTCTCCAGTGAAATGCAATAAAACCCAGATGTATTCTGTGTACCAAAGAGTACTCGATAAGAAAATGATTGTTACACATAAGAATACTGCACGGCGCAGGGAAGTTTTTAACAATTACACTGTGATAGTTTTAAAATAATTCTGTGCCTTATCATTTTGAGAATTGTCCGTGTGTGTTAGATTCGTTTACGTTTATTTATTTATACATTTCATGTGTATACGTTGTAGGTCCTCACCTTCATTGTCTTCATCTTCTTCTTATTATTATTCTTCTGGTGATTTATTTAGTCATCATCAAGTATGATTACAGTAAAAGAAGTTTTCTCTAGTGAATTATATGAGCTCATTTAACTGGCAACCGGTGTAAACCCTATTGTTTTCAGTTCATCAAGTGGAATTATTAACAGTTTCACGAGAAATTCAATGAACGTTTCGCGGGAACATTTGTGCAAAATGGAACTAATTCGGCGCAAGGATTTGATATGTGTTAGTATGTGCTATAATTTGATTTCATTATGAAATGGCGTTTGACTATGTAAGTAGAATCATTAATATAACTAAACTATTTTGGTAAATCTAATGAAACATTATCGCTTTGATAAATTTTGCGTGGTTTTATGCGCACTTGTGTTTGGTGACCATTATAAGACATGCTGTAAAGACGTATGGTCACGTGATCACTGTTTGCAGTAGACAAATATTGTTATTTATATCTTAATGCAATATTGATTTATGTTATATTTAGTATTTGATTATCCAGTTGCCCCAAATATCTTAAAGGTGGCACTTCTAGAACTGTCCTATTCTCAGTAATTAACCTATCCTAACATCACGGTGAGAGTGGGAATGAAATGCATGACTGTATCAACATAGTAATGGTAGCTATGTTCTGGAGTTACTGCTATATGTGTTATTTGTGCATAAGTGTTTTTAGTTACATGTTTTGCAGGTATTGAAACTGGCTTCCAGTTGCATCCTTATACTGTATTTGTGTTTGTGTATTAGATATGTTTATATCTAAAGTATAAAGGGTTGTGGTGCTTTTGCGCATGTGTACATCTAGCTAGTTTTCGCGATGTCGCAAAGTTTTATTTCGGAAGAAAAGATGGTGAAAGGATCACAGCCTCTGGTAAATATAAAGGGTATAGTGTTGATCCCAAAGTAGAGGAGCCTCATATTACACCGTTGTTTTCCAGAATGCAAATGCCTTCTAAGACGTCCACTCCCAAGGACATAGGCATGGCCAAGTTATATGATCCCACACCTAGTAAAATGCATGAGGATGCTTGTCTTGACTATGAGCCCAACCCAGTCCTGTACACACTTGCCCCTACCATTATCCCCAAATTGCCTTTCTTTCCTGGTGAGCAACCCTGTCCCAAGACTGAAGTCACATACCGAATATGGCGACTTGAGGTGAAGTGTTTACTTTCAGATGATTATGTTACATCTTGTGCCCTTGTCCAAGCTATTAGGTGCTCCATTAGAGGTCCCGCTAGGCAGGTTGTTATGTCCTTTGGTGAGACACCCACTTTTAAGCACATCCTGAATAAGATGGATTCCATGTTTTCACCAACTGACACCAACAACAATATTATGCAAGAGTTCTTTAATGCATATCAGCGCACTGATGAGAGTATCACTCTGCTTGTTGGCTAGAGGCCATATTGTTACATGCATTAGACAAGTGTCAAATGAGTGACGACACTCGTAACTATATGTTACGAAGTAAGTTCTTGACAACCTTCCATTCGGACCCATTGAGGAGCCATACCAGGCACAAGTATGATTCAGGGCAATCCTATGAAGAGCTCTTTTGTGAAGTTTGATTGGTAGAACACGAACTTTCAGTATCCCAGTTAAGTGCTACCAATAACAATTGTACTTCTAAAGGTGTTACGGGAAAAAATCCTGCTGGCAAGGTCAAGCAGAACGTGGTTTCTGCTAATGCTGGTCTGGCAGAGTATGGACAGCGCTTGACTAGGCTCGAGACTACGTTTGATAATCTAGATCGTAAATTTAATCAGATGTTGCAACGGCTTGATGGCCAGTCTTAGCCTAATAATGCCAGGGACTCGTATCAGCCACGATGCCCCAGCTATGGTCAAAGATCCCAAAGTAGAGGGGGTCGTCCCGGAATTCTGAAAAGAGGCAATGCCATTCTTGTCAGGAGTAACCAGTTGAACCAAATCAAAAGATTAACCAACACCTATGGGCCCAACAGAGGTTGCTGAACATAATAGTCATACCTTTGTCGAGCGATTGGTTGGTGTATCGAATAAGGGCACTGTAACTATAAATAACACTATTTTTACTGCAATCATCGATTCAGGATCTACGGTTTCTACCATATCGCAAAATGCATATAATTCCTTGCATAACAAACCGGAATTGTTGCCACTGGATAAAATAGGTCTTAAACTGACAACTGCAGATGGTGTCCTGCTAAATTATACGGGGTATATTGAGTGTATTGTTACACTCCAAACCTATTCAACATTATCTATGAATGCTCCAATATTAGTCATCCAGGATAATACTTTTTATGCAGAGTAACCGATCATTATAGGCACTAATGTATTTTACCTCTTAAAGGAATATGTCAATGATGACATATCTATCCCTCGGGAATGGCGAATTGCCATAGACATCATTACCCAAAAGTATTTTGTTACTAAGAATTATAGCAAAAGGACTATTATCGTAGCCCCTTATGAATTTGCTACCATTAATTGCGTGGCCAGAAGTGTACCCCATGACATGGCCCTCGTGATCACTGAAAACATCGAAGACGCGGCCAATTTTACCGTGTGTCCCCCGGTAATACGATTACAACAAACTGGTTCTTGTTGTATGATTGCAGTCAGGGTCAGTAATATCACTGGGAAACCCATTACTTTTGGTCCAAAGTCCAGTGTTTGTCAGATTACAGAGGCTGATGTAGTGGATAATCTCGCATATGATCTAAATATGTCCCTACCTGACATATTCTCCCAAGTTGATGATTTAGGAATACATATAGATACTCAGAACTTCATACCAGCCCAAGTTCTGAGAGTGAAATAGGTCCTAAGTAATTGGACCCATGTGTTTTCTAGAAGTTCCACTGATACTGGACTCACTAACCTTGCACAACGCAAGATTGTGTTAGAAGATCCTACGCCTTTAAGAAGGCATACTGTAGAATTCCACCAGGTTTATATGAAGAGGTGGGTCAGCACATAAAAGAAATGCTCCAAGCTAGAATCGTTAGAGAATCTGAGTCTCCCTTCTCGTCCAATGTAGTCTTGATCAGAAAGAAGGACGGGGCACTTCGTTTCTGTATCGATTGGCGCCAACTTAACGCTCGTACCAAACGTGACGCATAGATGTTCCCAAGGTTTGATGATATCATTGACAGTTTGGTAGGTTAGACCTACGTTTCCAAGCTCGATCTCATATCTGGATATTGGAACTTGGAAATGCAAGAAGAGAATAAACAGAAGACTGCCTTCTATGTAGGTGACTTGGGTTTCTTTGAGTGGAATAAGAAGGGACTCGGACTCACCAATGCCCCTGCCACCTTCCAACGCTGGATGGAAAGATGTATATGTGACCTACATTTGAGAGAGTGTCTAATTTTTTTGCACGACATCCTGATCTTCTCAAGAACCTCTGAGGAACATATCCAACGCCTTGAAGCTGTTTTCGGAAGACATGCGGAACACGGACGTAAACTTAAACCGACTAAGTGTGAGTTCTTCAAGACTTCTATTGTTTACCTCGGTCATTTCATTAGCCAGTATGGTATTTCCACTTATCCGTAGAAAATCTCAGAGTTAACTGAGAGGGCCTACCCCCAGGAATGTGAAGGAATTGCGCTAGTTCCTTGGTTTTGCTTGTTTTTTACCGTCGGTACGTTGAAAACTATGCCCATATAGTGGAACCATTAAATGACCTACTTAAAGGTAATTCTACTAATAGACAGACTGGTAAGAAAATGGTAAAATGAAGGCCAACACCACTAGCACTGCTTGGACATGGAGTGAACCTCAAAAGCAAGCCTTTAATACCATTAAGGCGAGGCTTACATCCCCACCTTTTCTTGCTTATGCAGACTTCAACCGTCACTTCATATTACCCACTGATGCTTCATTCAACGGGCTTGGTGCCGTTCTATATCAGACGCAAAATGGAGTGGATAGGGTTATTGCCAATAATAGCATAGGTTTTAGGTCCTCAGAAAGCGGTACCCAGCTCATAAGATGGAGTTCCTAGCACTGAAGTGGGCAATCGCAAACAAATTCCACGATTACCCGGCCTCCAATACGTTTGCGTTCGTCACAGACTTTAGCCCCCTGACCTACGTCACCACCACAGCCAAGTGAGATGCCACAGGGCATTACTGGCTAGCATCCCTGGCTAATTTTGATTTTACAATCTTGTAAAAACCAAGCAAACTCCATACAGACCCCGATGGCCTCAGTAGAAGGGCACACGTCTTTGCTGATATGGCCAAGGCCATAGGCATGGCAGTTGAGGTGTCAGTGCCGCTTGCAGAATGTGTTGTTACTGAGATTTGTCCTCTTTCGGCCGAAGAGGTCAAACCTCAAACTAATCCCACCTCAGTCTATTGGAAGTCTGCTCAAGGAAGTAACGTAGCGTTAGCCAGAGTTGCTGACCTAGTCTGAGGTGGATTCCGCCCGAGGGAGGAAGCACTCCGTGAAGAGATGTTGGAAGTGCAGAAATACTTGCGAGGTTGGAATCGCCTGTTCCTCGACGAATATAATATTCTTTATCGAACCGAGACGGCCCAGACAAACGCCAAGGCCATGTATGAGCACTTTATTAAGTTTTATTATTTACCTGAACAGTTCCACAGCTACCAAGGCCGGAACTTTGAAAGTTTAATGAAAAGTGAACTTTGCAAGTTAGCGGGAGTAGCCAAATCTCGTACTACTCCATATCACCCCATTGGGAACGGTTCAACTGAGTGTTTCAACCAAACCCTGTTAACAATGCTTTTACACTGGAAGCTGACCAGAAATTGGACTGGAAATCGTACATCGGACCAATCGTCCAGGCCTACAATGCTACCAAAAGTGATGCCACTGAGTATTCCCCAATATGCCACTGGTTATTCCCCTCATTTTTTAATGTTTAGTTGGTATCCCAGGCCATCTGTCTGACACCTGTCTGGAAATGATGATGCCAATGATCCGGCCAGTTACGTGCAGAAACTTCAACAACGCATGCAGTATGCTTACAGATGTGCTGCTGAAGAGGCCAGGAAGCAGGCTGCACGTAACAAGGATATTTACGACCGAAAGGTCCGATCCTCCAAGCTAGAAGTCAAAAATAGTGTACTTGTCAAGACAGCTTCATTCCAGGAAAAGCATAAAATGACCGACCGCTGGGAATACCACCCTTATAGAACCAAGGAGATTCCCAACCCTGACATACTAGTCTACAGGGTAGCGCGATAAGATGGCAAAGGAAACGAGAGAACCCTTCACAGGAACCTCTTGCTCCCCTTTAACCTCCTTCCATTTTCCCCTAGCTCTCCTGCTCAAACAAAGTTGCGAAAGACCAAACCCCAAGCAGTCCCAGCAACTCCAGATCCCAATGCTAAAGCCCTGTCCAGCGACCAGATCCCAAGCCCCGGGTTAATAGACTCAGAAACCCCCAGTCAGTTCCCACTGAGACAGTTGGTTCCCCTCTACAGGAGACCAATTTAACCACTGACCGGCAGTGTGCCTGCGGTCTATCTCAGCAGGATGATGTAACCCCCAAAAGAGAGGTTGCTCTGGCTACCCCTGTATCAGAGACTTCCTCTTCAGTAACAACGACAGAAAGTATGGAGGATAAAACCCAGTCTCCACCTAAACCAGCACCCAGGAGGTCTAGCCGAGTCAGCAAACCACCGAAAGGATATGTGAAATGGGTATCGCCTTTAGTCGCGGCATTTGAAGACACAGACGGATTTGAAACATGTTTGTTATCAAAAAATATTTTAAAACATTTCCTTTTAATATTGCACAGTATGCTATATGTTTCTAGTATTTCAGGCTAATAAATAGTTGATATTTCTGTGTTATTTCAGCTTGATGAAGAAAGGTAATATTCTTCAGTTATGTATTTTGTAGCTAGTATAATATAGCAAAATAATTATATTTATGGCGCAGTTACTATAGAATAGTGAATAAATGTGAAGGTAGTGATCTTCCAGGGAGAATCGGTTGGGTTTGAATCCCACTGGTGATCATCTACTAATCGTCACGGTAGTATCACTACGGTAGATAAGAAGGATATATAGCAACAGATGATTGTTCTTGTACGAGCATTAATATAATATCTTGTTGTGATTTTAATTTGATTTTATTGTTAGAATTTGATTTAATGTCGGGACGCCATTTAACCCAGACCGGGAGTATATAAGCCACTGTATGTTATTGTTTGTGTGCGTTTAGTAACTTGGTGTTACAGATTCAGTACAGTGATGTACAGTGTCCGTATACATGTTGTTCTATGGTACACATAGTGAGTGAGTAATATGTGAGTTGCTTGCATTGCACGTACCTAACAAGTTCTCTGTTCCATTGTTCACTCCATCAACGACTCTCCAAGAGTCAACTTCAACATTTCTAAGTGCAATACTTTGCAAATGGTATCGAAGAAAATTACTACTGCAAATCAGAATACTATACAGCGCAGGGAAGTTTTTAATAATTTATATTGTGATAGTTTTAAAATAATTTTGCGTCTTACCATTGTGTGAATAGCCCGTATGTGTTAGATTCGTATTCTTTTAATTATTTATACATTTCATGTGTATACGTTGTAGGTCTTCACCTTCATTGTCTTCATCTTCATCGTCTTCTTCTTCTTCTGGAGATGCATTTAGTCATCATCAAGTATGATTAAAGTACAAGAACCCACGGAGACGTAATGTTGTTATTTTTTCCCAAATACCCGAGACACCTATTACAGTAAAATCAGCTTTTTGTTATGTAGTACCCATCGTTCAACCGATGGTGGCTCGACGATTGCATGCTTTAAAAGGTGCCACTTTCATGCAAGGAAACTAATGTCTTCACAATGTCCTCACTGATAAACAAAGTCCAAAAAAGCCTAGACCAGGAAAGAATGTTCTGCTTCAAATTGAGAAAGACCTTTTTGGGTCGCAAAGCCATCCCGATAAACTAGCTTCATACTTCTGGCCAAAGCATTACTACCTCTTCTACACAACTGGTCAAAATAGGCGGAAAGAGACGACGACGATCACATAAACACGTTCAGATAAAGAACAAAAGTGGTTAGTGAATTGGACATGTTTGATTACCAACTGAGAAAAATGAAAAGCAATGGCACACCGAGATTCCTGACGTAAAACGACCAACTGAAGATGACATTGACCCTAACAGCAGTCACATGCACCAAAAAGTCAAAGTTCACAAGGTGGACAACAGCAATCCATGTGAAGATGCCAGAGTAGCCCCGGTCAAAAATTGCATGTATTCCTTGTTCATTCAAGTGGATTTGCACTTAAATACAAAAATAACTGGCCAGCAGCAGCATGGGTATTTTCCAATACTGAGCGTACCTACAAAATCTCTGGACGTACGGAAAAGAAGGCGAGTACGCATATCTGGAGACGTTTGTGTATGGAAACCTTATATCATGGATGTCTTCGACGACACAGAAGCTGATGTTCTTCACAATGTTGGATTTAACGACCATCGAAGGAAAATCAAACTTTGGCGCAGTTTAGATCTGATGGATTGTATGCATTTGGATATGTGGTTGCAAGACACCTATCTGTTGAATCTGATGAATATACACCTGAGACTGAACCGACGTACTACCTTGTTCCATTTGAGGGTGAATGTTAACGAGTACAAAACTATCATTGTAGAAGCCAGATGTTACATGGGTCTTATCTAAAGTGGGAAACGACGTCACTCAAACATTGAGCAGAACGACAGCCAAGTATCCAAAACGACGAGTGGAAGATGGAAGAGTCTCTTCAAGGATCTTGGACACTTATCTCAGAAGAGATTATTTTGCGAAAGCGGTATAAAGACTTGAGAGGAGATATTAAACCTTTCTTATATGGCATCAGCAGCAGAACACAACACCAGCAGTAGCAGTGGAATGTAAAATGGACACAGAGGAGTTCTTCTTGTTCACCAAAAGGAAGTTTGTGTGGTGCGGTGAGGCCAATGTTGAGATGTGGCCGTCCTGTCAGGAGATAAAACGCATTAATAGAAAAGGGCCACTTTCGGGACTAACCACATCTCAAAAAAGAGAAATACTAATAACTTTCGCCAAAAAAATATTTTTATGTTATGTGTCTGTTTGCCAAAATCTGGAAATATATTTGTCTTTTCCATAAAAAAATTAAAACCCCTTCCCTTCTAAACTGTGTTGGCTATATTGCGTGTTTGTGTGGGTACAGTAATGTGTCTATAAAGATTCTCTTACCCTTATGAAAACCTATGTAAAGATTCTGCAACATGGCTTCTTTAGATTCATGATTTTTGTTTCCATTGATATCTAGTCTGATGGTTGTATTTTGTGCGATGATTATTTTTCTTCACGTTCGTTTATAACGCTTATAAAGATGCTTGTTCATCAATTGTGCCATAGACTTAGACATTGCCAGAGATGGAAGTAATGATTCCTGCCAAGGTCTTGAATACTATCTAAGGTTTAGGCTTAGTGTTGCTTCAGGGTGGAGACAAAGGCCTCAAACAAAACGCACAACTCTTCTGCTAATTTTGGAGAAAAATTCGAACAGCAATAAATGGAGAAGAAGCCCCAAAGAAAACCAGGACAGGGAGGACGAATGCAGAGACAACGGGGGTGTGAGGTTTTGGTTGTGGGGGATTGGGGGTGGGGTGCCTCCAATATTTATTTAAATTATTGTAGAAGTCCCACCCAGGCTCGAGTTTGGTTGGAAGTTGATTTAGTGACAGTTAGATATACAGCTCCGAGCCCCCAGTCAGCAATGCCGACGGTTAAATGAATAAAGATACAAAAAGGGTGAAGTTCAATAATGACAATTTAATAACAGTTAAAAGATCAATAGTTCAAACTTCCCAAATACAATTCTTCCGCTCGACCCTTTTCTAGCCTATCGCATCATTTGATTCGTAGTGTGAGAGATTTCCACCTGTCCTTGTGTACTACTCATCTGTGTATTCTTCTCTATCTCCTAATTCCCTCTCGTCCTCCCTGACTCCCTCCAAGTTCCTTCTCCTCCTTCTCTATTTCCTCCTCCAGACCACTTTCCTCCTCCTCCCCTTCTATCCCTCTTCTATGTCGACTGCACGTTATCGACTCCGACTGCACTGTCAGTCTCACTTCCGTCTCCCTCTTAGAGACTCGGGACTACTAACTTGCACCGGAAGTTCTGTCCCCAAAAGCTTCCTGTGAAAACACAAGGATGGTACAATATTTTCCTCAGCGCTCACATCTCACACTACACACAGCCTATCATCAGATAAGGCTATTAAATTTCACCGGTCACGCATTCATTCACACCGAAATACGCATACATTCTTCTATGGTAAAACACAACATAATAACACAACATGATGAAAGCATGGTATTAATTGCTCTTATACATACAACAATAAATTGCTTCACATCAGTACATCCTCATAATTCCATTACACCAACCAATAAACAACAATCAGACGCATATCTTTACATCACAACTCATACCAAATATACAATTTTCAAATATCCATGCTCTGATATATTCACACATCTATCGTAACTAATCGTACATAAATCAATCATTTTCCTAAACTCCAATTCAAACATGCGTAAACTCTAACATAACGCATTACTAAAGGTACTGGTTACTACGAAGTAACCTACCAGCGAATTACAATATTAATTCTGACGGACTAGCAATCTACATAATTCTCTACGTAAACTCAAATTCATGTCTCAAATACGCTTATACATGAAACACTACAAGGTAATTCTACATACTAAAACAATCCCAGTAATTAAGTATACATGCTACAAATACTTACAATTATGACGCCGTAATGTTTTGCAAAAATCGAGCAAATAGCCCACTGACCTTGTCGAAGCTTTTCCTTGTCTTACAATTCTGGTCCTAAGATTCCCGCCAAATTACGAGTGGCTTCTCTCGGAGTATCCTTTCGCTTAAACCCGCTAGATCTACTTCTCATAATCTGCCCAGGTATACTGATAAATTTACTGCACGTTTAAGCTAAAATTTCGATCTAAGGTTTACTCCCACCCTCTATCTTAATTCCAATTGGATGTCGCTGTTGACGGTCCCAATCAAACTTACTGACAATGTCTTCTCGCTTGTCTGTCTACGTGGCGGGTGAGAACACGCCCCGTTCACCCTGCGGGCTTCCCTTTGATCCCTGGACCCATGGTTTAACGTCTGGGTGTGAGGACGACAAGCCCTTTGACTGGCGGCTATTCTATGATCTGGGTGGCTGGCGACTTGCATACTCAATTAACACTACTTTCGGCTATGTTTACACATCAAACGCGGTCATAATATATCCAACTTTTATACATTTCCTGATACCTGGACTGCGAAACGTGACACCCACCCACCCCTCGCTTGAGAATAAAATCGGGATTTTATTCTCCCATAATTGCTCCAAATGCAAATGTGCATTACTACGCGCAACAACAGAACAAAATACTAACGACGCTACACGCTGACTACGGACACGAATGCACGCACAACATACGGTTATTTACTGCGCGATCTATGTCATTTCAGCGCTTCGGCTCATGAAATCGGCGCCTACATTCTCGGTTCCTTTCACGTATCTTATCCGCATCTGATACTGTTGTAAGAACAGCGACCAACGCATCAAGCGTCCATTGGACAATTTCGCCTGTGCGAGATAGGCGAGGGGTTGGTGGTCGGTCTCCAATATGAACTTCCGCCCGTATAAGTACCGCTCGAACCGTGATATTCCGAACACAATTCCGAGGCATTCCCTCTCCGATACGGAGTAGTTCTTCTCGGCAGCAGACAGCTTCCGGCTGCCGTACGCGACGCGATAACCTCCGGATATCGTGCAACGTAGTCTATGACTGTTGGAATATACCTATTTCCTTGTGGCGACGCGTGTTTCATCGGTCCTATCGAACCCACCGCTACGCGTCGAAATGGTTCATCGATACGGGGTGTACTCCCCAAGGGGACGGGTCGGTGATCCGTTTTCGGTGCCATTCTCTGACACTTGTCACAAGAGAGACAGAACCGCTTAACATCTCCTCGGAACCCTGGCCAGTAGAATTCATTGACAAGACGTTCACGCGTCTTGGCAATTCCCAGGTGTCCTTCCAGGAGACTTTCATGCGCGAGTTTCAACACTTCACCTCGCTTCTCCTTTGGCACGACGACTTGCTTGAAGAGTTCGTTTCCCTTCCTGGCGTGGCGATACAAGATCCCCTTCTTGTACACGAACTTCACCGCGCCATTCGGAGTTTCTTTCTCCGTTCCTTCTACAGCGTGCTTATGCACCTGCGCCAGAGTTGCATCATCCTGCTGAAGCTTCCTCAACTCGGCCGGAAGTACGTTACTGACCGGTGTTGACGTAACTTCCATCGGCTTCGGTTTTGTTTGTCGACTCTGGGACCTGGTTTCTACCGCACTCACCGGTTTCCGTGTGCAGGTTTTGGGGTTCGGTTGTGGCAACACATAACGGCATCCCAGTATGACGTCATGTGAGAGCCCATCCAAGCACGCAGCTTCAATCTTCCCCTTCACGTACGGTGAATCGAGGTCAATGACAGCCACTGGCAACGAGTCACGCGCGCTGTTCGCGTACTGAACCTCAATTACCTCCCCCGTGTAGTCCTCAGGCTTCACGTATTTCTTGTCGACAAGGGCCGGAACGCTACACTCCGTGTCGTACAAGAGAGTGGCACCTTCTCCGTTGACAGTTGCAGACGCGAGGTTTGCTGGTTTACAGCTTGCCTCCGTCTCGCACTTCTTTCGAGCGACGGCATTCACCTGGGTCTGCCTGCCCTTGGGACAGTCCCGTGCAAAATGCCCCGAGCGCTTGCAGTTGTAGCACGTCGGCGGCCCTCGCCGTCCTGCAAGGCCCGTGGTTGAGGCCTGTCCAGGTCTATGGGTGGCATCCTTACCTGTGGATCCCCCTCCGACCTTCCCGTCGCCCTGACGGTTACGGACAGCCGGCTCTCCCTCAACCACCCGGCGCGACTCAGTGGGTCGGGGTCGGTCAGTACCCCCGGAACCTCCACTCTTCGAGTGTGCCTGCTCGTACCTCTCCGCCATGCTAGCGATCTCTTCGAGAGTCCTGTGCTCTCTTTCCGCTAGGAATACTGTCAACTCGCGACGGTAAGTACTCAGGACATGCTCCTTGAGTATAACCTCGCGTAACCCGTCGTACGATCGTTCGACTTCTGCCATCTTCATCCACTTCTCGAATAACCCTCGAACACGGGTGTGGAATTGAGAGTGGGTTTCCGTTGCCTTTTTCGTCGAGTCCCGAAAAAGTTTACGGTACGTTTCGGCGGTAAGCCGATAATGGCAAAGAAGGGCCTTTTTGAGTGCGTTGTAGTCGTCAGCATCTTCTGCGGCTAAGTTATGGTAAACTTCGCGAGCTGCACCCTGCAAAAAGGCTGAGACGTTAATCGCCCAATGTTGCTCGGGAATTTTGTGAACGCACGCGAGTTTCTCGAATTGCACAAGGAAGTCGTCAATGGACTCTTCCTTGTCGTTGAAACGCGGCATACTTATCTGTACCATTCGGTGGTCGACAATCGGTCGTACGCTTCCTCCAGAACTCGTACTGGAGTCGTCCCTATCGGCGGTCCTAGCTTCTACCCTTAATTTTTCCATTTCGAGAGCGTGGGCGAGCTCTCTTTCTTTCGCGGTCGCTGCTATCCTGGCCAGCTCCAGCTCTTTCTGGGTCTCTCTGTCAGCTGCTATCCTGGCCAGCTCCAGCTCTTTCTCTCTGTCCGCTGATATCTTGGCCAGCTCCAGCTCCCTTTCGGCTGTTTGCTTGGCCATCTCCCTTTCGGCTGCTTTTTCGGCCTTCCATTCTTTGAGTCTCTCCTCGATGAATGTTGCCAGGCGATCTCCCTCGTAACCCAGATCTTCCTTGCCCATGGCGCGATACTCTTTAATTACCTGTCTTTCCGTAGCCATTTTATGATACTACTAACAGCAAGTGATACCTTGTCTCGACTCACTAAACAAATGACTGATGTTACAAGTGCCCAACCCAATACTCACCTGTTGACAACGACTAACTTCGCTCAGGTAAGATATTTTGCTCGATATTTGCTTCACAATTACTGCAAGTAAATGAAATCTACCACACATGCAAATATCAAAATATAACATACACAATTTCAAATCATACAAATTCAAAATACACAGGATGGAAAATATCTCACAACTGTTCACTACTACTTCCTAATAAATAATACTTATGTCTAATTCAGATCCCGGACGAAGCCGCCACTGTGAGGTTTTGGTTGTGGGGGATTGGGGGTGGGGTGCCTCCAATATTATTTAAATTATTGTAGAAGTCCCACCCAGGCTCGATTTTGGTTGGAAGTTGATTTAGTGACAGTTAGATATACAGCTCCGAGCCCCCAGTCAGCAATGCCGACGGTTAAATGAATAAAGATACAAAAAAAAGGGTGAAGTTCAATAATGACAATTTAATAACAGTTAAAAGATCAATAGTTCAAATTTCCCAAATACAATTCTTCCGCTCGACCCTTTTCTAGCCTATTGCATCATTTGATTCGTAGTGTGAGAGATTTCCACCTGTCCTTGTGTACTACTCATCTGTGTATTCTTCTCTATCTTCTAATTCCCTCTCGTCCTCCCTGACTCCCTCCAAGTTCCTTCTCCTCCTCCTCCTCTATTTCCTCCTCCAGACCACTTTCCTCCTCCTCCCCTTCTATCCCTCTTTCTATGTCGACTGCACGTTGTCGACTCCGACTGCACTGTCAGTCTCACTTCCGTCTCCCTCTTAGAGACTCGGGACTACTAACTTGCACCGGAAGTTCTGTCCCCGAAAAGCTTCCTGTGAAAACACAAGGATGGTACAATATTTTCCTCAGCGCTCACATCTCACACTACACACAGCCTATCATCAGATAAGGCTATTAAATTTCACCGGTCACGCATTCATTCACACCGAAATACGCATACATTCTTCTATGGTAAAACACAACATAATAACACAACATGATGAAAGCATGGTATTAATTACTCTTATACATACAACAATAAATTGCTTCACATCAGTACATCCTCATAATTCCATTACACCAACCAATAAACAACAATCAGACGCATATCTTTACATCACAACTCATACCAAATATACAATTTTCAAATATCCATGCTCTGATATATTCACACATCTATCGTAACTAATCGTACATAAATCAATCATTTTCCTAAACTCCAATTCAAACATGCGTAAACTCTAACATAACGCATTACTAAAGGTACTGGTTACTACGAAGTAACCTACCAGCGAATTACAATATTAATTCTGACGGACTAGCAATCTACATAATTCTCTACGTAAACTCAAATTCATGTCTCAAATACGCTTATACATGAAACACTACAAGGTAATTCTACATACTAAAACAATCCCAGTAATTAAGTATACATGCTACAAATACTTACAATTATGACGCCGTAATGTTTTGCAAAAATCGAGCAAATAGCTTACTGACCTTGTCGAAGCTTTTCCTTGTCTTACAATTCTGGTCCTAAGATTCCCGCCAAATTACGAGTGGCTTCTCTCGGAGTATCCTTTCGCTTAAACCCGCTAGATCTACTTCTCATAATCTGCCCAGGTATACTGATAAATTTACTGCACGTTTAAGCTAAAATTTCGATCTAAGGTTTACTCCCACCCCCTATCTTAATTCCGATTGGATGTCGCTGTGGACGGTCCCAATCAAACTTACTGACAATGTCTTCTCGCTTGTCTGTCTACGTGGCGGGTGAGAACACGCCCCGTTCACCCTGCAGGCTTCCCTTTGATCCCTGGACCCATGTGTTAACGTCTGGGTGTGAGGACGACAAGCCCTTTGACTGGCGGCTATTCTATGATCTGGGTGGCTGGCGACTTGCATACTCAATTAACACTACTTTCGGCTATGTTTACACATCAAACACGGTCATAATATATCCAACTTTTATGCATTTCCTGATACCTGGACTGCGAAATGTGACACTGTCTCTGAAAATCTTCAATATAAAATGCTTAAGCAGTGAACATCTTCAATAAAAAAAATGCATGCTGTCAGTGAATATTTTCAATAAAAATCCATGGTCAGTGAACATCTTCAATATAAAATACATGGTCGGTGAACATCTTCAAAATAAAATGCTGTCACAGAATATCTTCAATATAAAATGCATTTTGTCATAGAAGATCTTCAATATAAAATGCATGGTTAGTGAACATCTTCAATATAAAATGCATGCTGTCAGTGAACATCTTCAATATAAAATGCATGGTCAGTGAGCATCTCCAATATAAAATGATCGTCAGTGAACATCTTCAATATAAAATGCAAGCTGTCAGTGAACATCTTAAATATAAAATGCACGGTCAGTGAGCATCTTCAATATAAAATGATGGTCGGTGAACATCTTCAATATAAAATGCATGAACAGTGAGCATCTTCGATATAAAATGCAAGCTGTCAGTGAACATCTTCAATATAAAATGCATGCTGTCTGTGAACCTCTTCAATATAAAATGCACGGTCAGTGAACATCTTCAATATCAATTGCATGCAGTCATAGAGGATCTTCAATATAAAATGCATGGTTAGTGAACATCTTCAATATGAAATGCATGCTGTCAGTGAACATCTTCAATATATAATGCATGGTCAGTGGGCATCTCCAATATAAAATGATCGTCGGTGAACATCTTCAATATAAAATGCAAGCTGTCAGTGAACATCTTCAATATAAAATGCATGGTCTTTGAACATCTTCAATATAAAATGGTGGTCGGTGAACATCTTCAATAAAATGCGTGGACAGTGAACATCTTCAATATAAAATGCATGAACAGTGAGCATCTTTGATATAAAATGCAAGCTGTCAGTGAACATCTTCAATATAAAATGCATGCTGTCTGTGAACGTCTTCAATATAAAATGCATGGTCAGTGAACATCTTCAATATCAAATGCATGCTGTCATAGAGGATCTTCAAAATAAAATGCATGGTCAGTGAGCATCTCCAATATAAAATGATTGTCAGTGAACATCTTCAATATAAAATGCAAGCTGTCAGTGAACATCTTCAATATAAAATGCATGGTCAGTGAACATCTTCAATATAAAATGATGGTCGGTGAACATCTTCAATATAAAATGCATGGACAGTGAATATCCTCAATATAAAATGCATGAACGGTGAGCATCTTTGATATAAAATGCAAGCTGTCTGTGAACTTCTTCAATATAAAATGCATAGTCAGTGAACATCTTCAATATAAAATGCATATGGTCAGTGAACATCTTCAATATAAAATGCAAGCTGTCAGTGAACATCTTCAATATAAAATGCATATGGTCAGTGAACATCTTCAATATAAAATGCATATGGTCAGTGAACATCTTCAATATAAAATGCATGGTCAGTGAACATCTCCAATATAAAATGCATGGTCAGTGAACATCTTCAATATAAAATGATGGTCAGTGAACATCTTCAATATAAAATGCATGGACAGTGAACATCCTCAATATAAAATGCATGAACAGTGAGCATCTTTGATATAAAATGCAAGCTGTCTGTGAACTTCTTCAATATAAAATGCATAGTCAGTGAACATCTTCAATATAAAATGCATATGGTCAGTGAACATCTTCAATATAAAATGCAAGCTGTCAGTGAACATCTTCAATATAAAATGCCTATGGTCAGTGAACATCTTCAATATAAAATACATATGGTCAGTGAACATCTCCAATATAAAATGCATGAACAGTGAGCATCTTCAATATAAAATGCATGGTCAGTGACCATCTTCAATATAAAATGCTTACTGTCAGTGAATATCTTCATTAAAAAATGCACATTTTTGGTGAACATTTTCAATATCTTTTTTTCTTTAATCAGTCTAATAACATCAATACTCTCTGCCTCTCTCTCTCTCTCCCTCTCTCTCTCTTGTACATTAAATTTGCTTTCATACCTGTAAGTTTTCTTTCATCATAAATCAATCTAACCTCAATGTGACATGATAACCCAGAATGTGAACAGGTATTTATGTACTAAGTACCACATATAACACTGAGGTTTTTTTCTCACCTGGTATCATACACAGATTAAAATGCCATTAAAATGCCATTAACACCACAAGCTGTGTGGCAAGTGGTTAACATATATGATTATAAATTATTTTTGAAAGAGGTAATATTATTCAATTGACACCAACTTCTCTTAATGGAAGCATCACAAATACGACACACTCCATGGCATTTTGACCTCAAATAAACAAAATTTATATGAAAATGATGACAACATTCTTTTTCAAAATGTAATTCTATTAAAATGTTGATTTCTCAATGTGAACTTCTTCACCTTTAGTATCTGCTTATAATCATATCATATACAGTATTTCAAAAAGTCTGTCCGCTCAATCAAAGAAATGATAGTAGTCAATTTTCTCCTCTGTGTTCTTGTGTTGATGTAGCCCCTTTGTATCCAATTGACTGAAAGCTTCAACACAAAACTTTCAACACTATTTATGCTAACACCAACAAAAGGTCATCACCATACAATATTCACCAAAAATTAGTGACACCTTTCTAAACATTCTAATGCAGGTGAGACAAAAAATGGAAAAAGAAAAAAATAACATCTGTCACAGGATGGAGGTCAGTGAAATATTTTTGGGATGGAGTTTATGCTACCTTATACACTCAATTATGATACAGTTCAAGTTTATGCTACCTTATATACTCAATTATGATACAGTCCAACTGCAAACAACAGACCCTGATCTATCATTGATAGTGTGCTGATAGATTATGGTCTATTTTGTTTATTCTACTGATTATTCCTGACAACTGCACAGACCAAGATCTGCTTGTGCATTATGTGATGGCAGATATAGGTCTGTGCATTTTGATGTTGTGCTCATCTTAAATGCATGTATGTATGGTACTTCTATCCAATACAAATAATTCAAATTCTTATTTACTTTCATGAAAATTCATTGTACAAGAAATTAAGGATGAAATATAAAACTGTATGTAAAGCAATTCCTTATGTTCTGCACAATTCAGGTCAATTAATTTTGGTAATTTTAATGCCCCACCTGGGAATCCCTGAAAATTCCATGATTGTTCTCAGGGGATATGATAAATAGTCAAATACTTTAGAACATCTGGAATCTTGGGTATCCACTCACTTCTAAAGAAAATAAATTAAACAATATTAAGTGTGATGAATAATTTTAATACAACCTTTGCTCAAGAAATGTAGTCTTGTGTGCTTTGCCATTTGTACTGAGTTTACTGTAAATTCAAAACTATTCATGGAGGATTCAATTGTTATTTTCATGAGTAACAAATATTGACAAAAAAGTACACCGTGAAAGCTTGCATTGTTGATGAATAATATAGGAAATATTGTAAAGTCACAAAAATGTAATCCCCATGAATATTTGTGATTTTACAGTATATAAAATTTAGGTACACTGCATCTGTGCTTTTTGTACTGGTCTCAAAATTCAGTTTATTTGGCACTTTATGGCAAAGCAACACAGGAAATTTACGTTATATACTTGCATACAAGTCAGGACAAACTGCAAACAACATAGACCCTGGTTAAGATAAATACAGTTTATACTACTGATAACTCCTAACAAACTGCATAGACCCCGATATGCTGTACATCTTGCTGAGGCAAGCAAAGTACATTGCTCTAGGACTCAACACAGTAGCCAATCCAGGCTGATCCAATGATGAGAATCAAACTGGGATAAATTCTAGTTAAGAGACCAATCAATAATTAACCACTCAGGCACTACTGTGCTGGGAATACAGAAAAATGTTATGGAAATAAGTGTGAACTCAATATGGAAATAAGCATGAACTCAGTATAAGCAATATTGTAAAAATGTTTTCTTTGAATCTCTTCAGTGTGAAACATTTTAAATGCTGTTGAATGAAAGTAAATGCTAAATATGCTTATGTGAAAACTCTGGTCTCCATTACAACCTATTATTCTTCAAACCCTCCAAAGTGGGTCAAAGTTTACCATTATGTAGCTTCTATATTCTGTTACATTTTCTATTTTCTTACAAGACCTTAACAACAGCTTGAGAGATGAATGGGTTGTATGACATTACAAAATCTCTAGTCTAAAAGTTATGCCAAAATATTTTGAATGACATGAATGGAAACATTACTGATAGTCTATGTATGAATGAAAACACTTCTTGTGAGAAAATAGAATAGATCAAATTCAAATGAATTTTGAAAATATAGACAGTATTTAATTGTCTGTCTATGGATATGTGGTACACAAAGAATTTATCAAAGGTTCATAAATACTAGATTATGAGTAAGTAAGAATGATATACAATGTCATGTGATCAATCCTAAATGCCCCAAAAATGTATTCTCTGATCCATGTGTACTTTTTATATAGCGTATTATAAATAAAACAATGATATCATCATGTTATAATTAATTGTATTTATTTGTGTTCCACTCTGTTGATATATATATATATATATATATATATATATATATATATATATATATATATATATATATATATTAGCAGAAGCAATAATATTAATACTTGAATAAATATAATATTATCAAGAAAAAGAATGGTCTCAAGTTTTAATAAATGTACTTAACTGATAAACAAACAAAATAATAATAATAATAATAATAATAATAATAATATACTGTATTAATGTTGTAGGCCACCAGTCCAAAATGCATACAATTTAATATGCAGTACATCATTTCATGGTAGACATATCTACATGATATAACATTACTATTTACAAACACTTTCGACATTGTAATGTATCATGCAACTGGCATTCCAAAATCAAGTCTTGGCATGGAGTCGTTTCTTATGGTGGTATAGTTTGATACATACCTAGTTACCTATCAAGACAGGGTGTCATAGCACTTTATATAATTTTTAGTGCATTACAAATAAACTTATCTAAATCTGACATTTACTCATTCTTATTCCTCATATGTATATATGAGTAGAATAATTGGATGTTTGGATTTCTGTACATACATAAGAGTATATACCACAATTTCTTCTTAGTCCAGCATAATTAGGACATGCTATAATTGTTAAGTATATCGATATTTTTTGTAACTCCTGGTACATGACTTTGTCTATTTTTTTTATTATTCATGGCTGTATATTGTAGTGATTATCTATAACTGGATTTCGTACATGCATAAAGTCTATTTTAAGGCATTAAAGAATTGCAAAATTGCATAGGATCTATAAATAGATGCTTACGTATGTGTTAACAGTTACTAATAATAAAATTGTTAGTAAATATGTTTACAAGATTCTGCCTTTTCCAATTGGACAGATATGTCAGGTGGCATATTAGAAGAATTAGGTTAATTCTTATTGGATGAGTTAGGTCACATGAATAGGTTTTTTGAAATATTAGATTGAGTAGTAAGATCTGTCACGTGGGATATATTGCTACATATACTCATAATAGATTCTTGAAGGTGTAAATAAATAGAGAGCTGAGCAATCAGATTTCATTCCTGTTTTGGAGTCATTTTTATTTCTTGTGTTCCTGTTGTAACATCAAGTCTGCAGATATAATTTATGTTTGTACTTAGATATTATTTGAGGGGATAAACATTTGTTTTGACTGTTCAGTGGGAATAGAAAATGCTCATTTTTTGGATTATAACATTATTCTGGAACTTACTGTGAATTATTCAAAGGAGTTCTGGATGCCATTTTGATATTTATCATGATTCTATCGGACCAGTACATTTCCATTTCTGAAGTTTATACAGAACTTTTCATTCTTTTGTACTTTAATATAGCTCTTTCAAGATTATTTTGAATTCCCTTCATAATAAAGTAAGTGTCTCTCACATTTTCATTTTATAACTTTCTTAATCAAATTATTTGCTAAGGTTTACAAAACTTGTCGGTTTTGCTTCTTTCTGTTACTTAGTTTCTGACCATAGAGTTGTAACAGAATAAAGTGAAAATATATTTTATTCTGTGTTACATATATTCTATCTTCATAGCAAACATGTTCATACCTTCCTGTGGTTGCGCTAATTGGTAAATTTTCTGCCTTGAAGCAACAGATCAAGTTACCTAAATGTCTGATATTGATCATCTAAATATTTTTGCCATGTACATAATCTACCTATTCCATTAATATCACGAGTCAGTTCTTGCATGAATTATCTTTACAGCACTGTCTAAATATTCATCAGTTGCACCCTGCCTTAACCAAACATTATCAATTCCATATTTTAATAATATAATTTTTACACCATTTGCCGAACAATTAGTTTTCACCCTATTTCAACTGGAAATTGTAACACTGTCTTGGTACTCTGCTATTTTGCATATCCAAAATCCCTAAACCAATAATTAAGAATTTGAATATGTCAAATGTTTTTCAAGTGCATTCTTCCTAAATCATGATAAACAAAAATATGTGTTGTGCTTATTGACAGACCCAGTATAAATTTACAAAATTTAATGTGTACCTTTTCTATATCAAGTCCCAGTGGAAGCCCCATATTTTGGATCCATAGATAAAATACACAGGACTTTGTCAAATATGTGAAGCAGGGTATGTACAGGTAATTTGCCAAATTTAGACAAACAACTTTTCAGTGTGTACATAGCTTTAGCTGCTTGACAGTTGTAAATGCCTTGTTTAAAACTGATAGCAAACTTATTCCTCTGTAGGTGAATGGATTATGTGTATCACCATTTTTTTAAAATTAGACTTATTATCACTGTTGACTAGTTTTTTGGAAAGCAATAATAACTGAATAAGTATTGGGGTAATAATATGACTAGTGTTCTTAAAAAAGCACTTGATAAAGCATCATTTCTATGGGTTTTTTCAGTTTTCAGGTTTGACAGATCAATTCTCACCTCTTCATCTGATATTACATTGTCTAAGAGTCCATGCCAGATCATCAAATTTTCTTTATCGTGGACATGTTCAACTTTACATGTTATATTGTAAAGCTCCGAAAAATATGTATAAAATGCTAAAAATGGATGCTGATATTTACAGGTCACTTGAATAGCTGCCAAATTTGTATTATGTCCTTGGAATATAATGCATGTATGAGTGTATTTTTTTGATCATTTTTTTACTGTTTTTTTAATCTTACTTCTGCAAATCATTTTATTACAATTACGGTGAAATTTAGATTCTTCATTTAATTTGGATGTTTTGTTAAAGTGAAACATTAGGAGCATCTGTAAATCAGTATTTTTGGCAAACTTACAATCTCTATCAAACCAATGTTAGAATTTTGAATTTCTACTACTGATAATGCTAATACATGTAACATTATTTCCCCATCTTGCAACACTGACTTTCATTTCTTCTACCACATCAATATTATTTTAAAATTCTATACTTTCTTCAAACAATCCAATCAACAACTGCTTGTTATATTTTTTTATCTTTGTGCAAATAGAGTTGTAAATGACTTGACAAATTGTGGTTGTTTTGCTTTATCCCAATAGTATCACACAAATTACCCAACATGCCCTTGTGATCATAAATGTCACAGTATTTAATACAAACTAGAATAGTCATGTGTATTAATTCTATTCTATCATCAACATCAATAATAATAATAATAATAATAATAATAATAATAATATAACAATAATAATAATAATAATAATAATAATAATAATAATAATAATTCATTAAGAATATAATGGGGACAACCATTTTAAGATTCAGTCACAGTAATGAGTAGGCAAATTAGGTAAACATTAAAATCATGGGAAAATCTTTCTTCAAGTTCACTATAAATTTGACTAAAAATTTCTATGAAAATTATCAGTAAAATGTATTAAAGGCAACTAATGAATACTCCCTTTAGTAAAATGTAATAAACTACATAAGACTTGCTACAGTAAACTGCAGTAAGGAAACTATTGAATACTCCCTAGAGTAATAGGTATTTAAGTTATGACTGAATATTCCCTTTAGTAAACTGTACTAATGAATCTACCGAATACCCCATTCATGGGGGCCCACAGGATTTTTTGCGGGGGGGGGGGTCAGGACTTTGTGCAGGGGGGTGGGTCAGGATTTTCAGGGGGGTCACTCAGTCACAGCCGGGAGAGTTTGTATAAGAAGCAGTCTGAAACTAAAGCTAATATTTATTAAGTGTTTTGAAAAGAATCTTGGGACATATTTTCAGCTTCATTTGCATGATTAAACTTGTTGGAATTTATATATATATATATTTGCAGTATGATTTCCAGGGGGGTCACGTGATCCCCCTTGACCCATGCTGCGGATGCCCATGACCCCATTTATTAAAATTTATTTAACTACTGAATACTCGCTTTAGTAAAAATGTATTAAAGATGACTACTGAACACTCCCTATAGTCAAGTGTATTAAAGATGACTACTGTACACTCCCCTTAGTCAAATGTATTAAAGATGACTACTGAACACTCCCTATAGTCAAGTGTATTAAAGATGACTACTGTACACTCCCCTTAGTCAAATGTGTTAAAGATGACTACTGAACTCTCCCTATAGTCAAGTGTATTAAATATGACTACTGTACACTCCCCTTAGTCAAATGTATTAAAGATGACCACTGAACACTCCCTTTAGTAAAATGAAATAAGAAAAAATATTGCCAAGGATATACAGTATTTGAACCACAGTTTAAAACTTGAAATGCTATGGACTAAACATATTTGTTCATGATTTCATTTTATACAAAGTTTTTGATGTTGTGGTGAGGATCCATAATAATACTGAACATGTCTGAATGATGTTGAGCTTGCAAGCGATTACTATCATTTTGTGGAAAGAAGTCTCCATGACAAGCAGTCTCCTTGACAATATTAAGCAGTTTCCATGACAATATTAAGCAGTTTCCATGACACTATTAAGCAGTCTCCTTGACAATATTAAGCAGTTTCCATGACACTATTAAGCAGTCTCCTTGACAATGTTAAGCAAGTCTAAATCACGTTGAGAATGTTAGTGATTACATTTTTTTTTTCAGTGAAGATATAGCTCTTTGACAATGATGAGGAAGTGTGAGTCGTGTTGAGTGATTAATACAGAGCAAGTCTGAATCATATTGAGTGTGTGAGTGATTACAGATTGTTCAGTGACGAGATGGCTGCATAATAATACTAAGCAAGTATGAGTGATGTTGAGTAATTATATAAGTTGTGGTGATGAGATGGCTGCATGATAATATTGACAAAGTCTGAGTGAAGTTGAGTATGTGAGTGATTACAGATTGTTAATTGACAAGACGGCTGCATGAGAATACTAAGCAAGTATGAGCGTTGTGATTACAAATGTTGTGGTGAAAAGAAGGCTCCATGAGAAAACTGAGCAAACATGATTAATATCAAGCATGTGAGTGATTACAGATATTTTGGAGTTACTTAAGTTTTACACTTTTTAAAATCATTTTTCAGTGATTCTAAGCCTCCATCAACAGGCAGTTTGGTTGTTGTTGTTGTTGTTGTTATTATAGGGTTTAACGCCAGTTTTCAGCACAAGATGGGCTATACATGGCGGCCAGTATAATTGGTGGAGGAAGAACCCAGGAAAACCTCTGAAAGAACCACCAACCCATGAGAAGCTACTGGCAAGCTTTCTCACATACTGACATTGGCAGAGCCTGAGACTCGAACCCACACAGACATAGGTGAGATGGCAGTGATCCGTAATGGTGAGCGCTTTAGACCACTTGGCCACTGACAGGGCCCCTCTGGACAGTTTGGAGCTGGATTATTGATAACCCACATGAAAAATTCTTGGGTTTAGATCTGAAGCTATTTTTAAAGAAATAAAACGACTCCCATTCAGGCAGAAAACAACTCCCATTCAGGCAGAAAATGACTCCCATTCAGGCAGCTTATGCAACACAATGCAAATCTTTGGTGTTCTAGACAATTACAATGCTATGGAATGTTATTTCATGACACTACAAATTTTATCGCCAATTGCACCCTACATAATTTTAGTTCAATCAATTAATCTATTGAGTAAAAGATTCCTGGGGAAATGTGAGAGATTAACTTGTCAAATGCACAGCACTTATGGACTATCCCAAACTGTGCTTAAAATACACAATATCTTATTAGACCACCCCAGCTCTGAAAAAATTATTACCTGTGATTGTGAAATTTAAAATCTAATAATTTTATCTCTTTGAGCTCACATCTATCTCCTATTTGATTGTCAACTGGAATTGTACTTAGGATCAAATGGTATAATTCATGACCTATTTTTAATATTTTTAATGAATTATATACAACTCTGAGACTTTATAATTATGTCCAATTGATCAATATTTACAATCATCAATGAAATAAAATGGGATTTATTTTTGGTGGAGATATCTCATGTCTCATAAGGATGAGCAATATACACATAGTGCTCCCCCATTTCTTGCCCCCCTCCCCCCCACTTAGTTCCCTGCCATCTCAGTTACCATCAATAAACTTGAAGATATTTCATTGCCCCTTTCATTCACTACCCTTGCTATCTGTCATCTCTCAAGCTGTATAAATTATATAAAAGTAATGAACACAGTCGTGAAATATCCAGAATGTTTGTCAAATCCAAATAATTCAGCTGATGATACCAATTATGGCCTGCCTCCAGTAAAGGTGATATCATTATCTGAACATAGTTTCTACTTATGCAGAGAAACAAATAGGGCATGACACAGTGCTTGGATGACTTCCCTTAAGGCCATTGATGATAATAGCCAGTGTGTGACACAGTGCTTGGATGACTTCCCTTAATGCCATTGATGATAATAGCTAGTGTATGACACAGTGCTTGGATGACTTCCCTTAAGGCCATTGATGATAATAGCTAGTGTATGACACAGTGCTTGGATGACTTCCCTTAAGGCCATTGATGATAATAGCCAGTGTATAACACAGTGCTTGGACGACTTCCCTTAAGGCCATTGATGATAATAGCCAGTGTAGCTTAAGGCTAACAGCAATGACCACACTGAATGAAATTAGATTATTTAAAAGAAAGCTGATGTAAACTTAAGTCATAAGTTTCTGTAAATATGTGAAAACTTAATTTATTAAAATTAATTTTATTGATTTAGGCAACATTTATTATTGACCTCTGGTTGAAATTACCTGTGTTCCATCCATCCATCCAAACAAACCTTGATTATTTGCCACATTGGATTTTCAACCATTTTCATATATAATGTAATATGATATGATATGATATGATATGATATGATATGATATGATATGATATGATATGATACAATATGATATGACATAATATAATATAATATAATATAATATAATATAATATCATATAATATAATATAATATAATATAATATAATATAATATAATATAATATAATATAATATAATATGATTAGTTCATTTTCTGAATTGACATGAAAGATCCATGCTGCATTCTGTACGAACCATTCCCAACTTCTACCCAAACTTTGTATCATTATATTCATGCAGTCTATGTCCTTGCTGTCACTACATATCCTGACAGGGTGATGAAAACCCTGGCTCAGTAATAACTGTGTACATTAGTAGCATTTTGTGTCATTTCCCTTCACTTGACCCTTTAAGTTCTGAAAGAATAATTCCAAAATTACTTTTTTGCTTGTTTAAATGGCTTCCAAATTTCTCACACATTTTGAATGGTCTCATTGGTGATATGAAATATTTATCTATCCTTCCAGAACAATGTTTGTGGCCTGTGTCAACAAAACTCTATCAGATTTTACTTATAATTGACTAAATTTTCATAAATGTGAGGATAGTACTGACAAGCAAAGCAAATGGGATTCTAATTATCTATATATTTGATTGGGTTCACAAGGGTAATTATACTCTTATTGAATAGAGCATGAACCATTTTTAGCTTTCAAATGGTAAAGCATCGACAAAGTTGAGTAATGTTTAAAACTGGATGAACTTAATAACACTATCATAATAGGTATTTTCCCCCCTTTTTCTTATCAAAGGAAGAATCTAGTTAGTGAATGTGATTTACAGATCTCCACTATACAACTTTTCAATAATAATATTTAAGTACCCTTAATTTGACAAGAATTATTACTTCTCTATGATTTGTGACTCAACAGATTATCATCAGTGACACATTCATACATGACATGTACTAAAGAACTTCAAATTATGACTCTGCTACCATGGCAAACGCTATTTATAACCTTATAATTTCAAAGAAAATCCCTCCTTTGTTGCCTAAATTAAAAGATCAATTTTAATATTTATTATAAATGCTGGTTACATTTTTGGAAACTTGGATGAAGCTGCAATATTGCATTATTGCATGTGAAATATGCTGCACAAAAAGTGAATTACAACAAGTGTATTTGTTAATAAAAAATGTTTTTTTTTTAAAGAGTTAACTGTAGGATCATATTTTTCTACTTTCACAATTATATTGTTTTTACTTACATTGGTACATAAATGAAATATATTTGCTAACAATTTTCTTACAAAGTACATGGAACTGCTGCATATTTTAATTTGTCAGCTGAGACCTGAAATAGATTATACTGAAATTGTGTCAAAAACAATCAAAAGATACATGTAGTTTTGAGAAATGTTTATTTCTAATTTCTAATTAAAATCTGGTTAAAATTATGCAAACAAAACAATGAAAATATCAAATTAAGATATTTTAAAATTCATATCTGTATTTAACAGAACTGACTTTTAAAATGTTCCACACTTCAATTGTTTAATATGAATTATAATTTTTTAAAATCTATTTTGTATATTGTGACTTACAAATAGACATAGTGTCTGTTTAACAGCAACGGTAACAACATGGTGACAAACATACAATACTTACTGCCCCATATATTTTAACCTGTCTGACCTATATAAAAATAACATTATAGTTTTACTTATAACTGACTTAATTCTCATAAAGTATTTGCCTGACAAGTTCCAACTGAGATAAACATAAACAAATTTGAACCTTTTTTTATTTATGTATGCATTTATAATATTATAAAACTCTGAACCATGTCAGCCATTTAATCTTGTTCTAATGAGGATGTCTAATTTCATTTTTTCCCAATTATTTTAATTAAACCTCTAATCGTGATATATATATTCTTTTCTTTCTTTTCTGCTTAATCCCAGGGTCACAGATTTGATACCTGCCAAAGCCAACCCAGGTTGGATGCCTCATTGTGTTCTTGTGAAAGGCACTTGGCTCCAATTTCCACTTCATGGTGTACTGGAAGACAATAGTTCATTACAAGTTCCGTTAAAACCAACAAAACAAAATCAATGTTCTTATTTTCATCAAACTATGGTTTATTGATAAAGAAAGCATCATGATTATTTTAAAAATTGTAACTTACTTAATAGTTATTACAGCAAAAAAATTATTATCCTTAGAAATGACATGTGATCATTATTTATGATAAAATATGACCATAGCTAAAAGAAATTTGAGATATAGCAGTTGGCAAGACAGAAATAAAAGCGTTGTGCCATAAAAAAAAAGATAATATTGAATTAGATTTATTTTACTGAGAGACATATAGTATACAATTGCTGATAAATTGGGTCTAACTGCAAGCTGCATAGACTCAGACCTGCCATCAAATAATTTACTGGCAAATCTTGGTCAATGTAATTTGTTAGGAGTAATCAGTAGAACAAATGATACAGGTTCTGATCTGCTTGCATATTATGGGACAACAGATCATGTTCCATGTTGTTCGCAGTTGGAATTGACTTATCAGTGAGTATATTTTTACAACTCTAGGTTTTAAATTAAGTAACAGAAAGAAGTGAAACCAACTGAAGTAAACTCAAGAAACAATTTATTTCCCTAAGTTAAAAAGTATGAATTTAAAAGAAACTTAACAGTATTGTGAATTAAATCCCAAATAATCCTAAATGTCTTGCCACAAGTAAAAAAATATAGAATGTTGTGAATAAGTTCCAATAGTCTTGAATATCCTGATGTACCACAATGATGCAATCCAGAATGTCTTTGAATGAGTTCACAATAATTCCAAAATAATGTGTTAATCAAAATTCAATGAGCACTTAGTAATTCCAATGAACAATTTAAATAAATAATTCCTCTTGAATTATATCTGAACAAACTCTGATCAAAACAGATTCCCATAGACTTACCTAAAATAGGAATGAATTATTTGTTTATCAAGTTCCTATTTTTTTCACATTTTACTTAAACCTAGATGTGAATGATTCCAAAGGAAAATCCCAATCAAATTGTGAACAAGTCTGTTTCTAGAATGTTCTAAACTAAAAAAGTTATGTCAACATGTTACTTAAAATAATCACCAAAAGTTAGTCATGTAAACATTATGTTTACAATTAACCATTATCTTCAAAAAACAATGTACAATCATGGATAAAGTTTAAACTCACAATATAGATATATATGACAAGATATGGGAACTACTGCACTTAAGAAAACCCGAGTGTAATTAATAATTACAATGCTTGTCTTCATGACATTTTTAGAAGTCTCCAGTAGTCATTGTAAACATTAATTATCATGCAGGAAATAAATTCTGACCAAACTGATCAATGACAGTGAAATGTTACCTCACTGACACAGCATACAAGACATAAAATAAAAAAGAATTTTTTTCTATGACATCAAAGTAGAGGTACAAAAATGAGCTCATAAAACCATAGAACAATTTCTTGTTAGAAAATAATTGATCTTTAAATCTACATCAGAAACAATTATCATTATGTCTGCCCCCTCCCCTACCCCAACCCCCACCAGAATGTAGTGGGAAAAAGTCAGAGGCTTTGAGTAATGTTGGAGTGAGAGCTAGTATAACCACTATTACAAGCATAGTTTATGTATCACTAATTATATTGATTAGTTGCTATAGCCAAAGCACAGGTACTCGTATTTGTGAGCAAAAAATGGAAACAAATTTGACAACAACATTTCCATTCTACCATCTAACAAAAGGAGTGGGCATTGTCAATAGTTTAACTGTTTTACTGACAGAAACGAGAGCCAGTGAGCCAAGGCATCAAATGAAAATGCATGCAGTCTACTTATATAATTCCTATACTCATACATATGCATAATACACAGTTAACCTGTTGAGGGTTAATCTATTGCAATTCACAATGTATAACTAATATGGAAAGTTTATGCTTGAATATACACATTTATTTCTATTTCCAACTGCACTGGTCAGAAAGGATTTTTGTGTAGGACAGAACATGAAAAAATCTATATGGTCATGAAGTAAGCACAAACACACATGCAATATAAAATATATAGGTCACAGTGACCTTCTTTGTGTGTAATTGAAAACATGAAATAAAAATCGCATAATCGCATAAACCTCCTTATGTACTGGTAGTTCTTATAAAGATGAATCCCTTCACTGAGTTTCATGATTCTAGGTTAGATGGTAATCATATAGAATGCCAAAAATTCATGTTATCATCAACTCAACAAAAACTTAACCAAAAAGCCAGTGAAATACAGGTCACAGTGAGTTCCTTTTGATGCAAGAGTGTGGTGCTGGCAGAGATGCATAATATTCTCAATTTCGTGATTAAAGTGCCTGAGAAATGAAAATCAAACACAAAATTTAATCCAAGTCAGTGAAAACTAGATTATAGGTAATAATGACCTACTTCTGCATTGAGGTAGCAGTGCTCATCAATATCTATCCCACAATGAATTTCATAATTCTAGGTAGGATAGTACATACATAACATGAAAAAGACCTATGAGGTCAAACACAAAACTTAACCTAAGCCAAAACAGAGTGAAATGTAAGTCACAGCATTTTCTCAAGACTGCGCCTTTGTCCTTTTGGTAAAATGCGAATGTAAACATTGACAACACATAATAAAAGGTGCATAAAATATAACCATCCATAAATGGTTTGTAATCTTATGCTTTGTGTCCTCGCTATTCAGTTAATTCCACTAAGTCATTAAAACATTAAATATCATCGCCTGAGCTATGACAAAGGCTTTTCAATGATCAAAAATATGTTGAGCTTTAAGAGAGCTCTAAGTGAAAGAATCATAAAGAATCAAAGAACATCTCACTTTTCATGTCAAATACTCACTTTTCATGTCAAACACTCACTTTTCATGTCAAACACATTCAACGAAGATGACAACAACTGATTGTCTGATACAAATCAAATACTATCGGTTTGAGATAGGTGACTGATTTGAAGTTAATGATGGTTGCAATTGGGTCATGCCTTGGTATTTGATACCTTTAGTGGAAGTGGCAGACTGGTCAATCAAGGAAAACAAAATTCAGTGAAATAATAAAATAATCATGTTACAAACAATCCCAAACAAAACTATTGGCTTCAAAATGACTCCACCATTACGAAAATAAGATTCCATGCTTTAATAACTACACAGCAATTTTCAAAGATGACACCAACAAAAGAGTTAAGTGTAGGTACTGTATTATATCAATTCAAAATCTGTATAAATTCTTATCTTGAACTAGAGAATGTGAAAATAATTTAACATTTCATATCAAAGAGAAAGATAAGTACAAAATTATTGCAGTCATTTCAACGAATTTAAAGTAAATGTTCATAATCATGGTGATATGCATAAAATAATTGGCAAGACCCCTTGAAAGTGGAAAGGGCCATCTGAATTTGACCCAAGTAGCCCACTGCCCCTTCTTGTACAGCTAGAGAAAATATTTCCTTTTATGGGTGTGGTACTAATAGAGATCTATACAATCATCTAGTTTAATGATTCTAGCATCAATAATTAAAATACAAAATTAACCAAATCAGTGAAGCATGAAATATGGGACATCTTGACCTACCTTTTTAATGAAGGTGAAGTCAGGTATGCAGTCTTGCACTTGCTTACTATCTAGAACCATTATTTTTTATTAAACCTATGATCACCATGACCTTTGCCTTTTAGACCTCAAAATCTACAGATTTCTCTATTACATCAAGTGTATGTCATCCACAAACATTTCATCAAGGAACATGCTCTAGAACAAATGTTTTCTACATGACCCAGTCTTCATTAAGTCACTACATTGTTGGCCTCTGAAGTCACAATCAACAGTTCTCTTAAATTCCATAAATGCAAGCCCTTCACAAATTTTGCTCTGGGTACATGGTTTAGAACTAAAACTATGATGCAAAAAAAGCATTTTTCTTCTTTCAGTCACAATGACCTTGACCATTAGCCTCTCCAACCCTAAATTAAGAGGCTTCATTCTTACCCAAAATGTAAGTCATTCACAAACTTTAAGGAATATGGTCAATAACTGATTTATTTTTACAGAAGACATTTTTAATTTTTCAGTCATAAGGACCTTGACCTTTGACCTTTTGATCCCAAAAATTGATAGGCTTCTGCCTTACTCCAAGTGCAATTCATCCACAAATTTTAGTGCAGGTCTGTGATGTAAAACTAAATTGTGCAGAAATAATTTATTTTTTCCAGTTGGTGACCTTGTCATTTCACCCCAAATTTTGATGGGATTCTTCCTTGTTTAACCCGGGTGCAAGCTATCAACAAAGTTTTGTCCAGGTCTCTGAATCCCGAAACAAATATTTCTTTCTTCAGTCACATTAACCTTGCCCTTTAACCTTTAGACTTCAAATCAATTGACTTCTTCCATACTTCAAGTGCATGCCATCCACAAAGTTTGGCAATGACAGCTGGTAGAGAGGTCAAGTTGTCATGCAAAAATGAAATAAGGAACAGATGGATGGATGGATGGATGGGTGGATGACCAAGGAGGGATATAACATAATTTGCTCTGTCGTATGGTAGGCATATACAAACCTATGTGGTCATGCACTAAATAAGGAAATTTGATTGAAACTAATAAAATGTTAAATATTGGTCACAGTGACCTTCTTTTGTTGTAATGGTGTGGTACTAGTACAAATGCAAATAATTATTTACATTGATGATTCTAGCATGAACAGTGCTGACAAAATAAAATCAAAATGCCAAATTTAACCAATCTCAGGAAAGTGTGTAATATGGGTCATATTGACCTACTTTTGTGATGAGACTGTAGCACACATGAAGATTCATACTGACTGTTCCATTGGTCTAGTGGTTAGATCGTCCACCTTGGATGTGGGAGGTCGTGGGTTTGAACCCCTGCCGAGTCATACAAAGGCATAAAAATGGTACTAACAGCTACTTTGCTAGATGCTCAGCACTAAGAGGTTTAATGTTAGGACTGGTCGGCCTGATGTCAGGATAATGTGACTGGGTGGGACATCATGCTACATGTCTGCAGCATAATACCCCAGTACTAGACATCACTATAAACTGCCATACTGCAGATATCGTAGCGATATGACTGAAATTTTTTTAAAGCTACATTAAAAATCCAAATCTCACACACACAGATGCATACCCTCATCAAGTTTCATAATTCCAGGTACAGCAGTATACATACAGGGTCTTAAAAGAAAGCCAGGAGCTAAATGAATAAACTGAACCATGAATAATATAATATAATATAATATAATATAATATAATACAATATAATATAATATAATATAATATAATATAATATAATATAATATAATATAATATAATATAATATAATATATACAGTCACAGTACAAAGTTACACCTCTTGGTCCCCTCCACAGGTGTAGTACTAAGAAACCAACTCTAAACTGCTGCCTAGGTCCCAGTTAAAAACATTATGGCTGTGATGCGGTGAGGCTGTACATATGTATATGCATTTATGCATGCTAATGCTGATGCTTATGTCTTGGTCCTTTACCATATGTACCAAAGTACAAGTCAGATATAACTTCAAATTGCATAGACCCAGATCTACATTTGCAATGATGCATGGGTAAATCTAGGACTATAGAGTTTGTTAGGCATAATAAGTCAAACAAAAAAAACCAATAACCTGATCTGCTGTTACATAATGTGCCAGCAGATCATGGTCTATGTTGTTTGTAATGGAATCAACTTCTGTGTGAGTATATACAGTACTTGGTAAAGGCAAACTTGTATACAAGTGTATACAATGCTTTGACGAGACAAAATTAAGTGTAAGTATATACAATACTTCATTGAGGGAAACTTATATGCAAGTATATATACAATTTTGCAAAGGCAAACTTATATGTGAGTATATACAGAATTTTGCAGAGGCAAACTTATATGTGAGTATATACAGTATTTTGTAGATGCAAACTTGTATTCAAGTATATGCAGTATTTTGTAGAGCCAAACTTTTGAGTATATACAGTTCTTTGTAGAGGCAAACTTATATGCATGTATATACAGTTCTTTGTAGAGGCAAACTTATATGCATGTATATACAGTGCTTTGAAGAGGCAAATTTATATGTGGGTATATACAATGCTCTGAAGATGCAAACTTATATGTGAGCATATACAGTACTTTAAAGACTGCATAAATTAACAATAACATCACAATACTGTATATTTGAGGGTATATTACCAGGTCCCTTGTGATATCATGATAAATACTCTTTTCTGTGTGTGTGTGTGTGTGTGATCATAGCTTTAACAATTTTTCAGTCATATCGCTACAATGTATGCAGTGTGACAGTTTATAGTGGTGTCTAGCACTGGGGCATAATGCTGCAGACATGTGGCATCATGTCCCACCCAGTCATGTTATCCTGACACCAGGCCGATCAGTCCTAACACTAACCTCTTAATGCTGAGTGCCTAGCAAGGCAGCTGTTAGTACCATTTTGATAAATCTTTGGTATGACTCAGCTGGAGATCGAACCAGCAACCTCCCACATCCAAGGCAGATGCTCTAACCACTCGGCCACCGGAGTGGTTGTCTTGGTGCAGCATAGCAGCTTAGCTTCATTATCAATATATCTTTTCTATCTGTCATTGCCATGCCATACAACTTTATCTTTGTTCTATACTGTCAGGATCAATTTATGTTCTGACTACTTTTCATTAAACATTTTACTGAAAAACTAGCAGAAAATATATGCCTCCAATTCATGGTGGGATTTTTTGGCAGATATATACGCCTAAATGTATTCTTAAATGCCCCATTTTATATTGTTTTCTAATTTTTTAAATGGCTGTGAGCAGGCTAAACTACATGAAACATTACTCAGCTTCTGCACCTCTGTTGGACACTGATCTATCCTATCAGGTTAATGTGGCTCCATGCATGCACTTACATCCACTTAATTCTCATCTAGAACATTCAAAACTCAAATAGGTTTCATTCTTTTGTGTTTGACCCTAACATCCTCAAAATCCAATTAAGTTCAACTCCATCATCAAATTCACAAGCGAAAATCCAGATTAAAGGGTATTTATTGCAAAGGGTTACCTGGGTATCAAGGTTTTATGTGCAATGAAACAAGAGCTATCCCACAGATACAAATTCAGTGATTACTACCAACTATACATACAAGTTGAATCTAACTGCCAACAACAGCACCAGAAGCTCATGGTCTATGTTGTTTGCTCCACTGATCACTTCTAACAAAATGCACAGACCCAGATCTGCAGGCACATTATGCAATAATAGATCTGGTTCTATCCTGCTTGTAGTTGGACCCAATTTATATTGGAGGATATATGGTATTTTGTTACAATACAAGGTTGTTTACCACAAATATATATCTTAATATCACAGCATTTTTCAGCATTTGTGAATTAGCTGCACTGTAACATGTAACTCTGAAAATTTATTATATATATATATATATATATATATATATATATATATATATATATAGTTTCTAAGTTTTGTATGGCATGTAGAAAATGTGTAATATTTAGCTGTCCCTATTTTTTAAATCTATTTTCTTGATGTATATGCATGTCACATAAAAATTATTTTGTATTCAAATCTTGAAAATGAATCTTCCTCATTTCAGTGTCAGATTATTACTGGGTTCTTTGTATGCTTTTCACACTTTTCTTGCAATTACTTATTTAATTAATGTTACTTATAATTACTTACTTAATTACTCTTACTTAAAACTACTTAATTACTCTTACTTATAACTACTTACATAATTACTCTTACTTACAACTAATTAATTACTCTTACTTATAATTACTTACTTAATTACTCTTACTTACCTGACCAGGTGTGTGGGGCATTACCTTAAAATTATTTTCCGTCCTGATCTTTACTTATGTTACTTTATTTAGACATGACATTCACACACACACACACACAGACCTCACTCACAAATATTGTACAAAAGGATCCACTTATTTGCAAACCCCAAAGTGTTTTACACTGCCTGTTTGTTTGTTTGATGAGAAAGTAAAGAACAAGTAAGAAATCAAGACCAAATGTTTACAAAAGGGTCCACTTTTCTTAAACTCATTACTTCTGTTATTCACTTCGGTGACATATTTTTTCCAGCCTTTTGTATGATAAGACAATTTTAATAATAGATGAGATTTGTGATTTTTAATGCCCAATGTGATCTGTATATAACACATTTTGCAAGCAAAATTAGAAAGTTGATAAGATCATCAAAGTTATTATTTTTTATAAAGATCTTATTTCATGTAATTTTAAAATTTGGATCATAAGTCTGGATCCATTCCACAAATAATTTCCAAACACGTTCAGTAACTGAACAGTCATAAAATAAGTGCACAATATGTTCTGTACCCTCCTTACAGAAGGTGCATTTATCATTATCACTTGAATTAATCTTTTTCAAAAACTGGTTTGTGGCAGTAGTTTTGTGTAGGAATCCAAAGTTAAAGCTAATCAGCTTTGTGTCTTTTATAAAAAGTTTAGCCAAAACAAAAGGGTTGGTCCATTCATTTACACCAACTGCACAACCTAGCTGCCTGGAGCAAGTTTCATATTTACCATTTGACTTTTGTATCTCGGTTCTTATTAGATTTTTATAAATAAATGTATTCTTTGCTCTTACTGTAAGGAGTGAAGTTTTGTCCAATATTACATGGACAGCATTTCCACTTTCAAAAACCATTTAATTTTCTATTTCCACTTCACAGATATATCTTTGAGATAAGAGCAAAGTGCTGAATAAAATTATTAGCATGTGTTGTTTTATTTCATCAAAACTTTATTAAGTCCTTGCGTATCAAAAAGGTGTTTAATAAGTATAACACCATTTATTCTCTGCCTTGTATATGATTTAAAGTTGTCTTTTTATCCTCTCAGTTTTGCCACCCCAAATTAACATGAAAAATAATGTATTCAGTTCATTTTCTATATGGGGTGGAGGACATGGTACAGCAGCAGAAAGATGAACAGATTTTGGCAAAAATCAAGGAATTTATCAAAGTAATTTTTCAATAAGGGACAAGCAATTTCTTTACTTCCTTCAGCTTTGTCAAATAATTAAGTTCAACCTATTCCTCCAAATTCAACAAGTAATCTACTCCCAATCATCTAAAATTGATGACTGACCAGTTAATATCAATTTCAGACATGTTTTTGCATTTGAAATTTCTTTTATTTTTAATCCAAATAGCTTTTGATTTAAAAACATCCTAGTGCAGACCTGATGCCAAGGCAAAGTTGATTAAAATCTGCATGGTTGTCCTCAGGAACAAAGGAGAACTATCTAATAATAAAAAAGTGTCATCACTGTATTGCAACTTAATTACTCTCACTTACAATTACTTACGTACTCTTATTTATAACTACTTACTTAATTACTCCTACTTGTATCTACATACTTAATGGCTCTTATTTCCAATAAATTACTCTTACTTACAATTACTTAATTACTCTTACTTACAATTACTTTATTAATTACTCTAACTTACAATTACTTAATTAATTACTCTTGCCTATAAGTACTTACTTAATTACTCTTACTTATTACTACCTACTTAAGTACTCTTACTTATAATTACCTTTTTTAATTGCTCTTACCTAATTAAGCATATTCTTAAGTGCACATATTTGCAAAGTTTAAATAAGTAACAAGTTCTCTGTGCAAAAAATTAAATTAAAAAAATAATGATAATTGACTGTGTACACAAAATTAGATAATATGAAACCAGTATCACAGGCACACATAACAATTTGTATTAATGTGTACGACATGTATATAAAACACACACAGAAACTTTATATATGCCATATGCATATCATAAACATTAGTAACAAAAATTCTGTTAAATGCTTTGTCTTATCTTCACCACTGTGGCATAATGCACATAACTTGCAAGTCATAAGAGAAAAATAGGACGATGTGATCTACTTTTTTTCATGAGTAGTAGTTATCTGCAAAATAAATGCACCCATCAAGTTTCTTGACAGCACTTGCACTACTGTCAGATAAACTATCTAAACGCCCAAAAATTAATATAATTATTACAGGTTAAAAGTAGATCACAGTGTCCTCCATTTTGTCTATGATGAGCAGTACATACAACAGTGTGAAAGAAACTGAGCTAAATGTAAACACTGAATGTTAACATCTACACAAATGCCATTAAAAATTGTGATACAATAGCTATTCTTAGCAGGTGACACAACTTTTTGTGACACAATACCATATGTACTCACTTATAAGTCCAACTACAAACAACATGGACCCTGATCAGCCATCACATAATTACCCAGCAAATCAGGGTCTATGTTGTATGTTCTACTGATTACCCCTTACAAGCTACATACACCCAGATCTGCCAGTGCATAATGTGATGGCAGATCTGGTCTGTGAGGTTTGCAGTCTGACCTATCTTATAAGCAAGAATATATGGCATATTGTTTTTAAGGTAAGTGCTCCACGTGTGTAATTTGTGTGATTTGGATTTTTAACGTAGTTTTAAAAAATTTTCAGTCATATCACTAAGATGTCTGCAGTGTGGCAGTTATAGTGTTATCTAGCACTGGGGCATCATGCTGCAGACATGTAGCATCATGTCCCACCCAGTCACATTATCCTGACACCAGGCTGACCAGTCCTAACACTAATCTTTTAATGCTGAGTGCCTAGCAAGGCAACTGTTAGTACCATTTTTATAAGTCTTCGGTATGACTCAGCCGGGGTTCAAACCCACGACTTCCCGCATCTGAGGCGGATACTCTAACCACTAGGCCACAGGAGCAGTTAAGTGCTCCATGCAAATAAACCATCATGGAAATGATACCATAGGGTCAAATTGTTTTTCCTTTAGGGTAATGATCCTTCATAACTTGTTTTGATAAAGTAATGTCCACACGTAATCAGTATAATGGAACCACTGAATGCAAGTCTGGTTATAAAAGTGCATTATTTGATACCACAAACTAAAACTGTATCAAATAAACAAGTACCAAATTAAAAAATGAAATTTACCCAGTACTGTGGGATTAATGAGTCATAAAATAAATGAGAAACTGAGATGCTTTATGTAAGGGACATGTACTGTTTATCTTGCAATCTGACACCAATACTGAGTGCAAAGGTGACACAGACTTCATTCAAGTGAGCTGAGAAAATACTGGAAAGGTAAACTAATTTTTAATTTGTAAATATATCCACATAAAACCACTGAATTTGTAAATACAGAAAAACATATCTTGAAAGACCACTGCTATGAAATAGCACTTGTCTTTAATGACCACTGCTATGAAATACCACCTGTTTTGAATGACCACTGCTATGATACATCACCTGACTTGAGCGATGAGAATCTTCATGTAAATATTTCTATCTTCTATAGCAGAAAGGGTGTTCTCACAAGGCAGGTTGTACTGTATGTAAAGGTGCAAAAGTTTGTAGAATAGTTTCTGTAGAATAATTTCACAGTGCATTCTGTTGGGGTAAGTTGACATGTAAACACTGTTTGATGTATGGGTTAGACTCCCATATTTTGTTGACTGTAAGGGATGGAATATCTGTTTTGCTTGGGGCATGAATTGAATTTTAATTAGGACTCGCTCAATTGACAATTGGAGCTAGATAGAGTGCAATGTTAACTCAAGGTCAAAAGTGGTTGTTGTTGTTGTTGTAGGGTTTAACGGCAAGATAGGCTATACATGGTGGCCAGTATAAATGGTGGAGGAAGAACCAGGGAAAGCCCCGGAAAGAACCACTGACCCATGAGATGCTACTGGCAAGCTTTCTCATGTACCCACATTGGCCGAGCCTGTGACTCGAACCCATGCAGACAGAGGTGAGATGGCAGTGATCCATAAATGTGAGCACTTTAGACCACTCAGCCACTTGGGGCCCCATCAAAAGTGGTAATTGAAACAGGTGTCATAAAATGATATTTTCCAGAACAGTTATTAATAATGTTTGACTAGAAAGGATTATTTCAACTTCAATTGGAGTGATAAAAATTTAGTGGTTAAAGTAATCGCGATTGGTGAAGCTAAATGGAGGTGGGATGTTCCCAGAGAGAATTCAGTGTTTTAATATAATCTCCCTTATATTATTATAAGCCAATCCAAGTTTTTCTGCCAAGGGGTAAGTCTGAGGGACTCCGAGGAAAATTAATAAGTAATTCCTCTTGTTAAACAAATCGTCCAAGGAACAAGGGTGTCTGGAAATTTGGGAGATCTGTAACCAGAGAAGAGACAGAGGGAATTCTCTGACGATAAGCAAGCGAAAACTCGGGAAGGCAAGATTAGTCTCAATTATATAAAATGTGTTCATTCATGTAAGTTTGTAGCTCTTGTTGAATTTATTTATTTTAAATTCATACTTCAATTTTTCCTAGAGTTCAGAAATAATCATGCAGGTTATATGAATCATGTATGGTAAGAATATAATGCAATATTCCATTTTATGAATGAGTTGGGATTCAGTTGTTTTGTATGTAATAGAAATTGTGTAGTGTGAGATTTCATGCATTACTTCTGATGCAAATTGTGTGAATATTTAAGTTGTCTGTCTTAAATGATTTGCATCATTTATGCTGAAGATTCATTTTCCTATGTCTGAAAATGTAAATGAACTACTCATTAGCAAATTAACATTGTTAAGACAAGGTGTGAAGTCTATTAATTTGTGTGTAATTAAGTTGTGAATTCTCTTCAACTGTGAATCAAATAATGTGTCCAGCCTAGCTCAGCTGGTAATGTATAGCCACAGTGAAGTGTGATAAGGCTGATGCGCTCAATTGTCATATCCATCTTTCTGTATTCTTGTAAAACATGTACGCTCACATCAGATCTACAAAAAAAGGATTCAAACCTTCAAAATGAGATGCTATGGCAAGATCTTTGGCATCTCATACACTGACTATGTAACCAACGAAGAAGTCCACAACAGGATCCAACGAGCCATCGGATCCTATGAAGACCTCTTGACCACTGCAAAAAAGTGCAAACTTAAGTGGTACGGTCATGTCTCAAGATCATCTGGACTGGCAAAAACAATCTTGCAAGGCACAGTGGGAGGGTGCAGAAGAAGAGGCAGACAGAAAAAGAAGTGGGAAGACAACATTAAGGAGTGGACAGGAATGGGATTTGCAGATTCCCAAAGGGCAGTAGAGAACAGGGAAAGATGGAGAACTGGTTGTAAAGTCAACTGTGGTGCCCCAATGACCTCTTGGGTTAAGGGATTGATGATGATGATGATGAGGTGTGATGGTTTAGCTAAAGAGGTTTAATTATGGTCTCAGTTGGAATGCAAGAGCAGCTAGAAATACATAAATTCACAATTAACAGGGTTGTGAGTGTGTATTAGGTGTGAAATGACCATAGCTAGTTCTGTTGAATTTTGATATTAGATATCTGACACAAAAGAGAGTGGGAATATTGGTTGATCCCAGGAGAAGAAAATCTGAAATGTATTGAGGTTGGGTACTATATTTTATTTTGAAGGAAAGAAAATAGCTCCACACATGTATTGTAAAGTGGAAAGAGATATTAGTTTGCAACCAAGAGGTTGATGACCCGAATAGGCTAAAGAGAGAGAAAGAATGAAACAAATACTGAAGCATTGACCTATCACCGGCAGTGATCTGGAGAAGACCAGAAGCACCAGGTGATGCTGTCATGCTGGCATTCTAAATTTGATCAGTCACTCGATCATATGATGAAATTTGTTCTATCAATATAACAGAATGACTAACTGAATCTCGCACAATTTTGTAACTCTATTTCTGAGAAAGTGAATCATTCACATGTCATATTCAATTTCATTTTGTTTATGCAATTGATTAAATCATTATATTTATATTTATATGTTATATGTTATATTTTATATACCAGGGCTCATGTTGTTCTATTCTATATCTCTTCGAAGATGTCTGTTATTCCATCCATTAATTTCACTGTTTTCTTGATCTAGGCAATAACACCGTGGTCAATCATTTCCATGATAACAATAACCAAAAACCATAAGGAGTAGGGGAGATCATGTCTGGAATGTTCAGTTACTTTTCCAGTTTTCTATTTCACACAGAATATACCCCACCCCTTTCTTGCTCAATCTACTATTTCACATAGAAAATACCCTACCCCTTTCTTTTTGCTTCTGCATGAGAGAATACAATCATAGCAAACTAAATGGTGACAGTAACATATATACTCACTCATAAGTCAAACTACAAACAACAAAGATTTAGATCTGCTGTTTCATAATCTGCCTGTGCATCAGGGTCTATGTTGTTTGTTCTGATGTTTACTCCTAACAAACTGCATCTCCAAGATCTGCTGACACATTATGCAATGGCAGATCTGGGTCTGTGCAGTTTGCAGTTGGTGTTGTTGTTGTTGTTGTAGGGTTTAACGCCATTTTTCAGCACAAGATAGGCTATACATGGTGGCCAGTATAATTGGTGGAGGAAGAACCCTGGAAAACCCCGGGAAGAACCACCGACCCACGAGAAGCTACTGGCAGGCTTTCTCACATACCCACGTTAGCCGAGCCTGAGACTTGAACTCACGCAGACAGAGGTGAGATGGCAGTGATCCGTAACGGTGAGCGCATTAGACCACTCGGCCACTCGGGGCCCCATTTGCAGTTGGACTCATAAACAAGAGTATAAATGGTATAGATTATTTTATTCAAGCCCTGGAGAAGCAGGGCCCCTATTGTTATAAAATGTTTGTTCACTGTGTTAAACAAAAAATCTCCAAGTTGACTAAACCTGTTGCATAAAAAAGAAAGGAAGAACTCAATAAAATTAAACAAATTGTTACCATGGTTATAACAAATGTTCATAATATTGAAATCCATAAAATTGGCAGTTACTGGGCAGACACTGAAGATAAGCAAGCCTGACTGCCCTATGTCAAATGGCATTAGAGGAAACGTGCAGAAAAGAGGTACAGAAAAGATGTATCAGTGACCTTGACCTTGATTATGAGACCCAGGATGCCTTCAGACTGAGATACACAGTGTACAAATTGTTCATCTATATGCCACATACAGTATGTATTAAACACTATACTATATGCCACATACAGTATGTATTAAACACTATACTATATGCCACATACAGTATGTATTAAACAAATCACAGAAGCAAAAGATACCATACTGATACTGAGCAGTGACCTTGAGGATAAGACCCCACATAGGCAATGCAACATATCTTCTTGTGACAATTAATAAGTCTTTCAAGCTTCATCTATTTATCTTTTACAGCTCATAAGTTAGAAAGCACAAATGCAAATGTGACTTAAACCACAAACATTGGCCAGTAACCTTGACCCTGAAGATAGGATCCTCCACCACTCATGTGGTATGAGACACACCTTTTAGTGACGACTTAGTCATATCAAGTTTCATCACTTCAACTGAAATTAATCTAAAATTCTAAAGTGGAAAGAAAGTGCAATTATGTGTGTGTGTGTGTGTGTGTGTGTGTGTGTGTGTGTGTGTGTGTGTGTGTGTGTGTGTGTGTGTGTGTGTGTGTGTGTGTGTGTTTGGATTTTTAATGCAGCTTTAACAAATTTAATTATATCGCTATCATGTCTGCAGTATGGCAGTTTATAGTGATGTCTAGCACTGGGGCATCATGCTGCAGACATGTAACATTTTGTCTCACCCAGTCACATTATCCTCAGACCAGGCAGACCAGTTCAAACACTAACTTCTTAATGCTCAGCACCAAGTGAGGCAGCTGAGTATGCCACTTTTGTAAGTCTTTTGCATGACTTGGCTAGGGTTTGAACCTTCAACCTCCCACATCTGAGGTGGACGCTCTAACCGCTTAGGCAACCAAAGCAGAAAAGTGTAATTGAAAATTTTAATGCTATGACACCCCAATGAAGCATAAAACGTACCTGCTGATGATATTTTTGTATACCAAGTCATACATCCACCTAAAGGCTCCATAAAGGATGGGGTGGGGTGGTATTATGAGAGAAAACTTGAAGGATGAGCTGTAACCTTGACCTTCAAGACAGAACCCCTATGTGGTAGTCAGTATAACTTCTAATGACAATGTGTTAGTAAGCATGTTACATAAATAAATCTCAAACAGCTTAAAAGTTACAGAACCAAAAAGAACATGTGATGGAAATTAAAATATTGAGCTGTGACCTTGACCTTGTACATGTGTGTGTGTGTGTGTGTGTGTGTGTGTGTGATTTAGATTTTAATGTAGCTTTGACAATTTTGCAGTCATATCACTACGATGTCTGCAGTGTGAGTGATGTCCAGCACTGGGGCATCATGCCATAGACATGTAGCATGACGTCCCACCCAGTCACATTATCCTGACCCCAAGCCAACCAGTCCTAACACTAACCTCTTAATGCTTAACTCCTAGCGAGGTAGCTGTTAGTACCATATTTTTCATAAGTCTCTAGTATGACTCAGCCTGGGTTCAAACCCACAACCTCCC
>JAECUM010015785.1:0-17500 GCA_016617855.1 Megalonaias nervosa | reverse complement strand
ATCCATTTCTTTCAAAACTTTTTGTGCCTGAAGAAGCATCAGTAAATGCGAGACTAGTTGTACAGAATTATCAGCATTTGTGTTATTTTTTAATCCCAATTCATAACTCTCTCCAACACGAAATTTGATGCTTGATCTGATAAGCTACTAAAATTAAGTTTACTGAGAATTCCAGTGGTCACCATAAATGAATTCTATTGGTATTTCTGAGACTACTTCTTCATTACTTTGAAGATCTTGATTCTAATCAGATTGGTACAATAAGGGGACACATCTCTAAAGCAGTATGTTGGAAACTGAACTCATTTGAAGTATCATCATTATAAAGGTACATGTCAAAATTTTGTTGAAATCCAACGATCATTAGTTACGCTTCAGTTGATGAATATGCAATCAAGGACCTTTAACATTGTTAATGATGCAATAGTATGTCACATCATTGGGAACCTAAATGAGCAGTGTCTTGTTGATTTAAAGCTGTATACCAAACCTCGCTGACATTGAATTACTTCATATAAAGTTGTCTTGTGTAATCAAGTACTGAAGAATAACTGTGATTAGTGTAGGACATTGCAGACTTTGTCACATGCAGCCCTAAATATCAGCCATTGGTTTAGTTCATTCAGTTAATCCAAACAAAGTATCTTGTGGAAACCAATTACTGAAAACTGAATGATTACTGTAGAGCTTTGCAGACCTTGTCACATGTAGCCCTAAATATCATCTATTGTTAAGTTCATTCAATTACTCTAAACAAAGTTATCTTTTGGAAACCAATTACTGATGGCTGACTGATTACTGGAGAGCTTTGCAGACTTTGTAATATGTACTCATAAATATCAGCTACAGTCCTACCCGTTTATGTCGACATCCTCGGGCAACAGGAAATATTGTTGACATAGGCAGATGTCGAGACAAGTGTTTGGGGGGGGGGGGCTGAAAAAAAGATACAAGTTAAATTCGTCAGTAAGGGGTGACCTGTCGTCAGTGAGTAGCATTTACACTTTCAGAAAACAAACAATGCAAATTTTGATTACATGAAGACAAAACCAGTGTGAAATACACTTGTATATTGACAAATTACATTTTGGTTACCTTTGTGTAATAAAATCCACAATAAAATATTGCATCAGTCACATCCTGATATGAAAAACATTCACTACGATTTTCAATGTCGGCATAAGCACATGGTTGCATAGTTGTTATTTACACGCTTCAAGTACATGTACTTAAATTGGCCTAGATTTTGGTCACTCTGTTCCCATCTTATTGAGGCCCCCAAGGGGATAGGGCTATTCACAGGGAAATGAAAACCTGTCGACAAGTTGGTTTAAACAGTACGTGTATTTAGTTACAGAAGTCATCGTGAAAAGTACATAAAAGCGAACAAGAGATATGCGGCTGATATGATTAATGAAGGCATAATATTGTATACATTGACACATGCTAATGAGGTATTAAAAGAAAATGATTCTTACAATACATTATTGTAACAATGTCAGCTTCAGTGGTATACATTTAAAATTTTTCACAGACATCTTTGCGAGATGCCCTACCCTCAACTTCCTTAACAGCCAGATATTTAGTTTCCAGAGACTGTAAATTTAATCTACGTTTTAGACTGCCGTTGGTAGGCATCGTAAATATAAATAAAGTTAAAAAGGAAATTTCACAGCACAATAAACTTGTTTAGCAGCAGGCAGGGTGAACCCTACAACTTTGTACAGACCGTTATTTTACAAAAATAAAGGTTCCTACAGGGGCTGAAAAATAATGTCAATAACGCTAAACCGAACCTTCTAACTTTTATTATTACCGTATAGTTTGAAAAAACGGATAATAAATCATTTTAGGTTAGCTCATTTTTGTTATTTTATTTTTGACTTTTTGTTTTTTATGTTATAATGCGTTTAGTTTACTCGCCGGGTCACTCAATTTTTGTCGTTCACCCTGCCTGCTGCTATAAATCAACCAAATATTTTATCTAACCCAATTCTATATCTGGATCTTGGATCATGTAAATTTATTGTAATAAATCCAAACGGAACAGCTTGTGCTTGAGCAAAAAAGTTTTTGAACTTCATCATATCCATATCCCCTGAACACCAGGTATAATAAATATTCTGTAAAGTATAATTATCTACTCCATTAAACATTACTAAAATATTGCAGTTATCTCTGATCACTTTAGGTATTTGTGTATAACGCTGAGTGACGTATATAACATCTGTATTTTTATGTCTACCTCGAGAAAATATTCTAGCTGGATTTGATTGTCTGTCCAGCATAACGTCATCGTACACCACTAAATTATTAATAAATCCATCTAGGTCATCTACAGATGGGGCCTCATCAATATCGGTAATAAAGTCAACAACATCATTACCGTCTTCATTCAGCAATTTTGCATTTTCATTAAAATCTTTAAGTACTTCGTAACAGTGTTGATCATCTACGGATGGTGCTACTAAATACAGTTTACTCCATTTTAACCATCGCATTATTAAATTTAGTAATAGTTGTGTTTTACCCGATCCAGATGGACCTATTATAATCATCCTTATCGAATTTGGTAATGCTGGATGATGCTTCACTGGCTCCTGTTTTCGTGTCGCCGAAAAATCAATTATATCCATATTATTAATATCATGGATTTATATTGTGTTCGGTGTAAAATTCCTACACCCACTGCTGAACTAACAACAATAACAACGAAAAATAAATGACGTGCTCTGACGGGCAAATGCGTTAAATGTGGCACGAAGAAATACAAATTTGTCAAAACAAAGACAGGTGGAGATATTGCCGCTTTATTAGGAAAATTACCAGGAACTCCGTGGGCTAAATATCCAGGTGAGAAACATCTTCCTGGATATAATTATTGCGGTCCTGGAACTCGACTTGATATCCGACTTGATAATCAAAATCAACCAAGATCAGGAGAGTATCCAACAAATAAGATTGATCAAGCATGTCAAGTTCATGACGTTGCGTATAAAAGTAAAGGTTTACAACAACGGCATCTTGCAGATGTAAAATTGATTCATGCATTAAATTCTATACCTAATAAACCTGTTAGAGAAAAACTCGCTAGTTTTCTAGTAAAATCTGCCATGAAAAGTAAAATAATGTTAGGGCTGGTAATTAATTATATAACTATTATAATGGAATCCATTTATTATAGCCCAAGAGGATATTGGAGAGGTAGACCAGCTATTAGTAAACTTGCTGAAGCAGCAAAAGTTTCACGTTCTGTTGCTGCAGCGTGGTTAGCACGACAGGCAATATGGCAAATTTATCTATCACCACCTAAAAAAATTCAGTACGCACATTTTGATGTCAGCGTCCCTAATGAAGCTCATCAAACAGATATTTTATTTTTACCACATGACACCATTAAAATTGGTAAACGTCAATCACGCACATACAAATACGCATTAACTGTCGTTGATGTTGCAAGTAGATATAAAGAAGCGGAACCATTATCAACAAAGACAGTATCTGAAGTTGCATTTGAACGAATTTATCAGCGAGGACCTTTGCGATGGCCACAGTTATTACAGGTTGATCCTGGCAAAGAATTTCTTGGTGCAGTATTATCGTTGATGAAGCGACATAACGTTAAAATCAGACGAGGACATACTGAAATTCATCGTGATCAGGCAATTGTTGAACGATTTAATCGAACACTTGCTGAGCGGTTATTTGGATACCAATATGCAAAGGAAATATCTACTGACTTTAAGTCCGGTGAGAGATCTCGTGAATGGGTTACAAGGTTACCAAGTGTGATAGCTGCGTTAAATAACGAAATTACTCGTTCAACTTCCATGAAACCTTCTAATGCGATTACAAAAAATATATACCCCGTAGCAATGACAGACAACAGCCTCAACCAGTATTAGGTAATGTAACTGTAAGATATTTATATGAACCTGGCGAACTTGAAGGTGGTAAAAAAAGAGCAACCGATCCTATATGGAGTGTGACTACACATACAATTTCTAGTGTGGTTAGATCCACTGGTAGACCTCCAATCTACAGATTAGATTCGACAGCCCCTCAACGTGGATTTGTACGTGAACAATTACAAGTAATTCCTAAAGACACACAATTACCACCACATACAATTACATAACCAGAACCTCTACGTCGATTGCATTCAAGACAGGTCAGCATCACATTATCACGTGTATGACCAAGATCACTATTAATTCTGTCTACGGTAAATTGTCTTGGATTATTATTCGAATATTGCCATAACATATTACAGTTACAACTTGCACAATGATTATTTTATCGTTGTTTTAGTGTTATAATAAATTCAGTATCAATATCAAAGTCACGCTTATTTTTTTTGTCACATTGCTTATAACCAGATAGTTTTTTTCTTATTACGTCATTATTAACAGTCTGATTATTATTTTCTGTAAAATTCATAATAACCCTATGTAGTTGAGATATTCTTCTGACTCTAGAAACTGCGAGATAGACTAAATTTGACCATTCGATCCGATCATCTATAATCCAGATATTTGTATCAGAAATAGTTAACCCCTGTGACGAGTGAATAGTTATAGCGTATCCTAACGTCCACGGTGATTTATTCATACTCAGCGCATTCTCAACATTATTAATATCGACTAAAATAATATCGTTCAAGACAAGATTCTGTATTCCACCACCAGGAATTTCAACATCAATATTCTGTCGTCGAGTATCTGCTGGGCGATAACACAAAGGTACAGGTAGATCTGAAAACTTTTCTTTATGTAACAAAAATAATTTATCCTGTAGTTCATCACGAACTATCTTTCTACTTGCAACTATTAAATCAGCGGGATTCCATAAATTTAGAAAATCATTCATAGAAGTTTCTGGAATTACTCCTCGCATTATTTCACATTGTACTCTGTCTGGTTGTAGTCTGATTAATCTTTTAAACTTCTTCAGCGGTTCATCAATAGCTCTATGGTCATCATTTTATTTCTTCATATAATCTACGTTATTCTTCAGCCATTCATGTGGAGACTGTCTAATAAAGGGTGGTGGTTGACCATGATCGCCACACATTATTACAGCAGTATTCTTTGTCAATAACCAATCGAGAAATGTTTTTAATATTTCTAAAGACACCGTGTCTACCTCGTCCCATATAATATATTTAGGTATATATTTCTCACCCATTCGTTCAGGAGTCGATGTGTCTCCACACCATCTAAAGAAACTATGGTATGTACATGATTTTACTCCTCGCTCTTTTATTTCTCTGGCTAATTTATGTGTAGGTGTCAAAACAATTATATCTGAATTATTATTCATGAATAATTTAATCACACGCGTTTTTTTACCTGAACCACCGCATCCGTTAAGATAAACAGTCTTATGTCTAGCCATAGGATCATATACAGATGGTGCCGATGACTTGGATACTTGATTATTATTTTTGTAATATATTTCCTTAATTTCAACGTCGGCGGATTCAGAATAACGAAGTATATTTTCTTGTTTTATTCTCCATGATCCCCATTCACCATTACCAAGTAGCGGTTTTAATAAATCCGTATATTTTTTATTTATATAAAACGAATCCGTTGCTACTCTGACAGCATCACGAGGAAATCTATTTATCATAGACAGTAGATTTATAGAAACATATGTCAACATAGATGATCTTAAATGAGTAAATTGCGGTGAGTCACCATCAAGACATCTCACAACTGTACCTAGTTTGGTTCCGTCTGACAAATAAGCATTACTCCGATTTATAAATGTGTTTTTTTCCGTTGTATCAGCGATTATAAAATCGAGTTCAACATCGTCCATAATCAATCTTGTACAGTGTCTTTTATGATCATATGCTCCTCCTTGAGTGAATTTACCAATTATCTTTCTACCAAGATCTTTTGCAAGTTTTTCATCATGCTCGTCTCTGCATTTACGTATATTATTAGTAATTTTAATAATGTCATCTTCATTAAGATTAGGAAATTCTTTCCTGGCATCATTAATATTAAATTTATTTGGTTCTGGTAACCAAACTTGCTTTTGTAACCGATACGATATAATTGCTTCACTCACCTGTAAAGATATTAAAATTCCAACATCAAGCATATATCGCAATAGTACTATTGGAACCCAACATTTTTCTGAAAAATGTCTTCCAAACCAAGCATAAGTAATCGGATGGAGATTTTCTGCAAACTCAAATGATTCTACATGAGCAAATCCGGTTAAGTCAAATTCTGGTAAATGTCCGTTTATCGCAACCCTGGTCATCTCGTGTGATGGATGTCCGAATCTCTTAAAGTATTCAGAACATTCTCCGTATCCAAGAAAACTTCCAGGATAACATGCTACCATATCAACGGATATAACGTCATTATACTTATATTTAGTATTCCATAATCCTCCGTGTCCATATTCTACGCAGCTTTTATGGATATCTTCAAGAAATTCCGATCGTGTTGGTTTCCATAAATTTTTCTCCTGAGCGAAATGAGCCGCTACAGATGGAACTGTAAAACAATTATTTAATAATTGTCTAACTTTGACATCGTCAGAAGTATATTTCAGAGCAAGATGTTCCATTTCTACATTAAGAGATTCTGTAGGGTAAATATCACCATTAGGCCGTACAAACTGATCGTAATAATCATATTCTGAACTTTGAAATAACCAAACGGATACAGGGTCACTTTTACTGATAATTTTGATAAAATCAAATATATGACCATCATAAAATTTAACCGTTCTATCTCGTGGAAATATTGTTACTGCTGATGTCCATGCATGCGAATTATGATCAATAATATCTATAGGAGCTCCATTTTTTTTATGTATTTTGGTTTATATAAAATCTTTCCTGTCAGCGTCTTCACTGTTATTGGAAATCTTAATTTCTTTTCTAGATCAGCAACATCTCTGATAGATGCTCCAGTATCTTTAACTGATTCTGCCCACGTATTTATTTTTTTACGCCTTAAATCTGTTAAACCATTACCACGTATCGCATTTATGAAATGTTCTGTAACTCGTTCAGCGACACAGTTTATTCTTGACTCTGACAGTTTCATCGGCTTAAGATCCCGGACGTCAGGTTTATTATTCAGCGGATATATTGCATATACAACTGCAGTCACAGGGTACCCCCGTTCATAATATGGCTTATCAACACCGGTTAGTATTCCGGGTTTAGATTTATTATTTAAGAAAACAATATTATTTCCTGACTGTATGCGTACTGGATCGCGCTTGTCACGAATAATCCAAGTATTTTCTTCTGTATTTGCAATAAATTTTATTAAAATAAAATATTTTTGATCATCAAGGTGATTAATAATTGCTTTTCCTCGTTTGTCATTCATTATATTAGTAACATTTCCGACTCTGAATGTTGACCAGACATGAGCAGCACCATCATTACGAAATTCATTCTTTGCTTCACGGATACGTTCGGTTATATCCTCATTTGTTAAAGCTAGATCTTGCATCAAAGTACTAAATTTATATTCTGATAGTCTGTCAAGATCAAATCTGGCTCTTTTAGGTTCAATTGCCGATAATTCGTTCATATTATTAAGACAAATATTTAAATTAAAATTTTAGTATATATAATGTTTGAAACAAAGAACAATTGTGCTTGGCTCAAAATTGGATATACTTCTCCTTGTAATAAATCGTGCGTGAACAAATACTGCTACTACCATATGCAAAGTATCAAAAATGGAAGTACAGGACCAATACCATGTGTGCAATGCGGTATTGGAGTAAGAGGAAAAACTCAGCTGTGTTTAAAATGAGGCGGAAAAAAATACAGGGAACTAAAACGATATTATGACAAAAAAAATAATACATCGTCTAAATCTCCTATACAAACCGTAGAAGGTTATCTGACCAGATTTCAAAACAATGATTTAGACAAATAATATTATTATATAAAATGAATCAGACAAATCAGACTTATGATGATGATATCGACAAAAACTTTATAAGAGAATTAAGAAAAGAAGCATTTCGTAATAAACACGAATTTGTTAAACATCCAGTATATACAAATTATGAAGCATCGCGAGATGGCGTAATCAGACACTGCAAATCAAAAAACCCAGTCGGTAGTCTTGATAAATTTGGTTATTTTAGATTTAATGTTGCTAGAGGAAAAAGATACTTATCAAATAGATTCATATTCGAATGTTTTCATGGAGTAGTTGAAAATGGACTTGTAGTTGATCACATTGATGGAGATCCCCAGAATAATAATCTATCTAACCTGCAAGCTATTACACAAAGTCAGAATTCTGCACGTGGAAATACTGGAAAATGTAAAAAGTTTGCAAGAAGATCTATTAAATCCATAAATACAGAAACAGGCCAAAAAATAACTTTTCCATCAATGTATGCGGCTGCAAAATATTTTAGCATAAATCCACGATCGGTACAACATGTCGCAAATAAAACATACAAAACTACACATTCAATAAAATACGATCAGCCGATAATATTTGAATATATCTAACTCTGTACTCTTAATAAATAAATATTTTTTTTTACTGTATATAGTTCGACTCTATATTTTGCCATGGGTACCTTCACCGTCGCTGCTCTCAGTGTCACTCTCACTTTTGACAGAATCAAATAACATAATCTTTCTTAATTGCATTACACGATTATCCACAATCTTCTTTTTCTCGTATTCACGAGATAGTTCGGATCTAATATTTTCAATCGAAGTTGCAAGAGGCGCAAATAGCTTTACCTGCTTTTCATTTACCATTGCCAAGGATTCTAACATAGACTGATAGATTAATTTTACGAATTTATAATTGGATGGTAATGTGTATTTATTGTCGATTTTTCGTTGTTTTAATATTTCATAATCGCATAATATTTTCTCAGGATCAAGATTATCAGAGAGATTTATTCCGTTATGTTTTAATTTTTTAATAGCAGAAATAATATCATTAATGTTTTCTTCGTTCATTATATATATAAATATTTCTTTAAAATAAAAAATAATATCAGTCTCTGAATAATTATTATAAAAAATGTAGTCCCCATAACCCTATGTGAACCCCTAGGTTGCCATATGACATCCTAGCAGGATCAGAAGGTCAGGGGACTGTTTTGAGGACGGCACAAACACATAATTGTGATTTCATTTTTTGTATACGGCACAAACACATAATTGTGATTCCATTTTTTGCAGACGGCACAAACATAAACTTATCCTAATGAATATATGATTGTATGAATATGAATATATACAATGGTGATGACGGGGGAATCTTGTCTACGTCCAACAGATTTTGTACACTCTCCCCCCATACAAAACCCCGGGGAGTGCAAAAGGTACACCCACTACAAGGGTGTATGATAGGAGAGTGTATTTTGTCTGTTGTGGATTTCGAGGAAATTCTCCGGGTTCCCCCAATTAAATAGCATCAGTCGCCAAATGCAAGATAAAATATCTTTAGCATTTTTGGAGACTCGAACACGCGAGAGTCTGCAGAACTTCGATCTACGTCTAAACGCCTTACCACTTCGGCCACTGCTCTCTTATCAATAATACAGTTAAATTTAAGTATATATAAAATATTTGCACTGTCTCACAGAACTTGTATTCCTAATAGAATGTAGAACTGTAGCGTGAATTTATTTCAATTTTTTAAATATAATTCATAAAATAATCACACGTATGAGTTATCGTTCGTTAAGGTCAAAATACATGTGTTAGAGATAAAAATAACTCCACGCACTCGTATAAACCGACGTGAATTTAAGGACGTGAATTTAAGGTTATCAGAGTCAAAAGATACATCAATATCCTTTTCTATTACAAATTACTGATTCACTAACAGCTAATCACTTACAGAAAACAAATAAATCACTAAATAATTAACGAAAAACAAGATGTATTTGTTGTCTGTAAATCGAACGTAGTAGTAAGGGAAATAATCGTTCAATTTACTCCGCAGAGAGAGATAGCAGAGTTATCTCGCTTTGTACAACTCAAAGTATTTTATTATTCAAAACATATATTATTGTAAAAATAAATTTCAGAATCTGATTATTTTTTTCCCCCCTGATTATTTACTCGGACGTTCTACGAGCGTATATACAAATTAATATTAAGTGACTCTTCTCGTAGATCCAAAATGTATCCTGCCTGGTCAGTAAGTTTGAAATTTATTCTTGACAATAATGGATTATGTACACGTAGATAAATTGGATTAATTGGCTCAGATATAATTAACCACCCGGGGCGGTACTTGAGGGCTAAATGCATATAGTATATACCCCTGTTGGGCCTGGTTAGACTTTGAAAGATCTACTTGATAGCTGTCATCAATTACGTCACATACTAGATTGACCGCGATCGTAGATGTTATATTAACAATACCAGGTGAGATATGGGGACCTCCACCATGTGGATCATTATTATATTTAAGAATAGTTGGTGTGGGTATTAATTTTTTCCATGAATCACATGTTCTTTTAAAATGTTCATCAATAAGATCATCAACTGACTTCTTTAGCTCTTCAGAGTTAAATCCAGGAATTACAAATGTTGGTAGCTGTTCTTCTGTGATTCCATAATATTTAAGAAATACTGTTTTAAATAAGCGTTTATAGCTTACACGCTGAATAGGATCATCTTCATTAACTATATAAGTATTAAGAAATCTATCTACCGGTACGTTTAATGTTTTTTCTCTGTCAACGATAGCCTTATTTACATATTCTAAGTCTGATGCAACCTGATTCAAATGTTGTATTGTTTCAATTATTTGATTTTTTAAGTCATCGTTGTAGGAAGTGCTGATGCTGGAAAATAAATTTCTTAGATCATTAAGTACACGTCCATGTTCAGATTTAATTAGTCTTGATTTTGAGTTAATTTCTTCAACATTAATTGTTGCTATTCTTGTTGTACCTTTACCCTGAACGAAATCTATAAAATGAGTATACTGTGCATAACCACGATAAGCATCCGGAATCTCTATAAACGGATAAGTTTTTCGATATTCTGGAAGTTTTATAAATTTTTCAACATCTATGACGAAATCAGATCGTTGTGGTTCTGGTGGTCCTTGATAAACCGGTGGATCTTCAGGCCATCCTAATACTGATTTAATCGAACTTTGATAAATATCTACGGAATAATCAGGGGAATTTATTTCAATAACCGCAGATAGTGTTGGTTCGTGAACAGTAATTGCTATTTTTGATTCTTTTTCTGTAATAGATTTAATTCTGCGTTGGAGCTCATCATTAATCTGTTCTATTTGATAACTGCCCGTTGGAATAGCAACTACTTGCCAATCAGGAGTTCCATCAGGCTTATTCTTATTAGCAAATACTAATGAATTATTTGGCTGTAGTCCACCAAATGGTTTTGATCTAATATTTGGCCAGCTATAATAAACTCGCAATTGTGCTAATGCTATTTCTTTTGCTGGAATTGATGTTGGAAAATTGACACTAAATTCCGGATTGGTCGAACTTAACGATATCATAGTAGTTTTTGACGGAGTTGTATTAGTGACGATCTGCTGAAGTAACTCCCTGTCTGTCATTATTATTATCGTTGTTATTTAATTCGTTAAAATTATTAGCGATTACCTTAAAAGCGTCATCATAGGTTTTCATCATCATCGCGAATTCAGTATCGGATATTTCACCATCACTAACACACGAAGAAATGTACAAAGATAGTTTAGAGCATGCCTCAGCCACTGTATGTAATTTAATCATATAATCATGCAATTTAGCATTTGTACAGGTATCTATCTTTTTGGCTATAATACCGAGAACACCAGCAATAGTCGTTGATGCTGAAACAATGATGGTTATAACAGTAGGTGCTGTCATCGTCAACATTGATAATAATAATCCTGTTCCAGCAATAACAGCAGAAACCGAGTAAACAACTACATCGATGACAACTATACGTCTTTTGTATTTTTTATTTTCGTGTTATAATAGTCGATAAAATTATTTAGTTTAGTCAAACGCTCAAATACCTGATTGTATCTGTAACGTTGAACGTCGATGCAAGACTGTGGTTGATCCATTATACTAACAACGTCATTTAATTAAGTTTCAGTTACGAATTCTAGGCACCACCAGTAACGTCTCGGAGGCATTTCCGTTGATATTAACGTAAAGATTTCTTTCATATTCTTGGTTAGCATCACCAATAGAGGATTATGATATACATTTGGTGATAATGAAGTTGCCGCAGTAATTTCCGAACCGTACATAGATAACCTGTATAACCCAGTTACTTCTACGGTATGTTCGAGTGTGTTATTTTGCGGTATCCATGTTGTTGATCCTGATGCTACTGTGTACACGATATTTTTAATTTGTCCGTGTGGAATTTTAATCAGATTAGTTTTTGGAACAATATTAGGTATCCCACTGACAATATCACTGAGTTTCATGTTAACGTCGGAGAGTTTTATGTCAACGGTTGGTTGTTCCCCAAAAAAATCTTTAATGGTTTTGTTTATATTTCTACGAAAATTTAAGAACGTTTCTACATGTCTAAAGAAAGTATTATTTAGTGTAGTCATTTCATTATTGATTGTAGCTAGCGAAGTTGTTATAGGAATGTTGCTATCGTCTACATATTTCTTCGTCACAGCATCAAAATCAAATTCTGGTGTTCTGAGATTGTTAATGCCATTATTATTCATATTAAGAAATGCACGCATTATACCGCCGTTGGCCAATACGTACTTAGATTCTTGATCGTCGACATATTTCTTTGTTGCGGCGTCTGTATCTGCGACTGGGTTTCCAAGGTCTATAATTTTATTTTGATTCATGATAATGTTATCCCTGAACGAATCACCAGCTTTCTTAATATAATCGCTGACTGACGTACCGGAATCTTGTATTTTACCCTGATCAGTAAAAGTAACTATATTATTAACAACCGCATTAGGAACTCGTATAAATACATCTGGCAGTTGTATATTACTAGTTTTTAATCGTCCTTCTTTATCCTGAAAAACAACTACTTCATTTTGATCAACACTGGTTATGTTTAATAAATCATCAATCTCATTTCTGAGCTGATCGAGAGTTGCGTATTTAGATAAATCAGCTTGCTGCTGAGCTTTACCACGAGAAGATCTTCCATAAATGTCCACCATTATATTTACTAATGTCTGTTTAAATGTGACGTCGTAGTATATTCATGTACAACTTTGTGAGGTGGTTTTGTTGATTTTGATACAGCATCAAGTACGTTAAGTACTTCTCGACCACATATTGGTGGATCAGTTAATGTTTGTGTTGGTAGCGTTGAATACCATATTGGAGCACTTTGATCGCCGCTAACATACTTTAAGAATTCTTTTGGTGGAGCTAGTCCATATGAATCAAAATAAATTATTCCAGGTGGATCAATTGCGTATCCAACCCAATGTGTGCCTGGACCAGAGTTGTTGTCAAGATTAATAATACCGGTTTCAATATTGTTTGGGGGGTTTTTTTTGGTAATTGATCACGCATAAAAACTCCTCTAAAATTTTTTATTTTTAATTTTTTAGCAGTATCTAGTAAATCAAAATTGGACATAGGAGATATCAGTAAACTGTCCCTGGTAATCTTAGGTCTTTTCCGTACCATGAATGTTGAGTCCCTGGTAATCTTAGACCCCTTCCCTTTTTTTTGATTCCCTGTCCGGTTGCTTTCTTTAATGCCATTCCAGCAGCGGTTCCAACAGCGCCTAATGCAGCTGCTTTTGCAACAGCCGGGGCTGCAGCGGCAATTAATGCTGGTATAGCTGCAAGAAGTGGAAATATACCACCCGTCTTAATGATGTCTTTAATGGCACCCGCAGAAAGATTAAGTTTTATACCTTTATTTGATTTTTTGGCTTCATTGAAATGCCTGAGCTGACGTTCTGTAAGAGATAATTTATTTGAACCGCTCATCTGATCTTTCTTTAGCAATATTTTTAATCCACAGTCAGTTTTTGATGCTGATTGTATTCTTTTAATCTGACCAGGAGTCAGACTAACACTAACGTGATTATATGACATTATAATTATCATAGATGATCTAATTCCGTGTTACATATTTTCGACTGGAGCATCAACGACTCTCATTCGTCCACCAAAACCTTCAAGTAACATTGATTTATCGCTGAGTATGAGAGCAATTGCTCTGTAACTGGCAATAACTCCTATTGTCACACGAGCTCCAAAATGTATATCGACTACTGACTGTCTGGTTAAATCTAAATGTTCGAGCGAAAAGTAATAAATTGGATATAAAGTTGTAAAATCTAACTGTGATATTTGTAAACCAGTATCAATATTTTGATCACGTCCCATGAACGTCATCAATCGATGATATGCACGTGCTGCACGATTTTGATCGAAATTCAATAAAATATCTTCGGATGGTTCTTGATGTCCATTTATTCTTAATGAAACCTCGGAAACATTAAGATGATCAAATATCATAATACTACGTGTTTGATCATCCACCCGTGCAGCATCTTGAAATGCAATAAATATATGTCGTGGTGCAGAAACACCTTGCTGAGAAGCTATTTGCCATGTAAATAAACCATTAATATTACTCTGGATAGCATCTGTGGTCATTGTTAACCATGACAACACTGATTTACCACCTTGATTCATAAAAGAGAGTAGAAGTTCTTCTTCAGATATTGATGGAGTCATTACTGGCATCCATAATGAAAGTTTTGTAAGAATTACTTTACCAGCATCACCAGCGGGTCGCCATATTGCATCACTGTCAGTTGCTTTTCGTACAAGTACAACTGTGTGCTTAGCTCCGAAAATGACTTTTCTGACATTTCTACAAAATCCAAAGATATGTGATAGTGGAATGGGACATGAAAATGCTCTTCTTCCACCACGCAACATTGCTCGACGTGATCTAAATCCTAAGTTAAAATCTGGATCTACATTAATAATCATACTTTGTACATCCGCATCGGCGTTTCTAGCAAAATTTCTTGGTCGTCCTATTTCATATTGTCGATACTCTGGAGAATCAGTTGTATCTTTTACAAACATCATAGATGGACCAGCTGATCTTGAATAATCGTCGCTGTATCTTGCAAGGCCAAGTATTGTCGTTGCAACGTCAACGTCTTTCTGAATTGATTCAATATTTTTCCGTCAATCATGTACGTTGCGCTATCAAATAACGCCATAATATCATTATTAACAAAACCAACACTAACATCGTCTCCATATGCTACTGGTGCTGCAGGAGCGGCGTTATTTAAAATTTCACCTTCTACTTCAATAAAAGCCTCAGCGGGTAAGAAATACCTACTTGTATCCTGAACCTGTAGTTCAATTCGTCCACGCTGATCTGGAATTCGAGCGTCATAAGAATAATATTGATAATCACGCACAGACTCATCTTTGAGTACTGGTGCGTCCATGTCGAATGCTGGATCAGATATGCGCTTAAACATCTTTATTATAATTATTATCGTCTAAAACGAAGACCACTTCTGGAAGTGAGACCACTTCCTGCTATCAGACTAGCGGTTATATTTTTTTCTTTTTCTGATAAAGGCACATCAGCCAACTCTGCTAGTTTTTGATTAGCAACTTGATTTATTATTTTACTGACATTTGCAGGCATTACTTCTGTACTAGGTAATTTTACTGGTTGAGGTTTTCGTCGTATTAATCGTGCTAGTCTATCTTTGATCGCTGAAAATGCTTTGATCGCTGAAAATGCTTTACTAGCGAGATTACCCATAGCACCAATACCTTTTTCACGAACAACATCAATAGCTTTCATTCCCAGTTGCTTTGCAATCGGTATTGCTTTTGGGGCTATTCTTTTAAATAGACCTTGAACAACATCACCTAGTCCATCTCCGTAGGTTGTTTTGTATACTGGTAATCGTGAATTTATTACCCTGACCATGGTTGGTCCAAGTTGAGTACTATGTACAATCATTTTATTATAGTAATTGTATTTAATTAGGTACTCAGTCACTGTAGTAGTCATCGGCAATTTCGTTAATAAGAGACTGATAAACATCAACGTCCATGATACCGCCTGTAAATAATCGTCTACAGATATCAGCTGCTTCATTAATTATTTCTGGAGAATTATTACCAGCTCGTTTTCCTCCGATGAGAATCTCCAGACGTTCAACGTCAGAGATAACGTTATTAGGACATAGAGTAAAATCACCTCCAGTAGAGAAACCTTTTCCTTCTTTCTCTACTGATTCTATTTCTCTTAATTTATTTTTTAATTCTTTTAGTCGTTCATTTGTATAATCTATCCGTTTTTCATTATTTAATTTTTCTTCTTCAAGAGCCCTAAGCTCACGAGTATAATCTTCAATTATTTCGTTTTTAACAAATTCTGATTTAGCAGCTTTCAACCTAAGATTCATATATTTTTTTTTTGTTTATCTATATTCTCATTAACAGACATTAATTCTTTTTCATAATTTTTTAGACTTTCTTCTGAAACTTTTATACTGAGCAGAATTTTTCCTTTGTCTGGAAGTGATGAAGGAGGCGGTGCTTCTTTTGGTAATTTTAACAAAGACGATGACAATAATAATTGTGGATCCTGTTTTTGTGGTGGAGGAGGAGGTGATGATCTTAATGGTGGTGGTAATGATAATGATGATGGAGATGGAGATGGTTGTTGTGGTGGTGGTAATGGTGTTGGTAATTCCAATGTTTCAGGAGGAGGAGGAGCTTGTGTTCTTTTTGTATATTTTCGTTTTGGTCTTGCTGCTTCTTCCTGTTTTGCCTTTCTTTTTTCTTCTTTCTCTTGTTCTTTCTGTTCTTTAAGTTGGTTTGCTTCTTCCTCTTTTGCTTTTTTCTTTCTTCCTTCTCTTGTTTTTTCTGTTCTCCAAGTTGTTTTGCTTCTTTCTTTTCTAATTCGACATAATAATCAATAGAATCAATATAATTTTGATATAATGGATCACTAGTTTTAGTTTGTTCAACATTCATACGTATGCGATATAATACTTTTCGCCACTGTTCACGGGTTTTAATATATTTAGCGTATTCAGGCTTCATTAATTTATCTCTTCGACGGAAAGTTTTCACAGCAAAATCAGCTAATTGTTGTGGATCTTTAATTTCATTAATTACTTTAATAGTCTCTTCACTAAATGTATCTATCAGTCCAGCATTACTTATTGTAAGAATCTTTTGTTTAGGGGCTGGTGCTTCAGCAACTACAGGTATTTGTTGTATTGGTTGAGCAGCAGCAATTTCAGCTGGAAGTCCACGTAAAATTCTTTTTGTCTGTTTTGTTCTTTCTGCTATTTTTCCAGTTGCTTCAGCGGTTTTCTCTAAAACAGCAAGAAGAGGTTTAGTTGTCTCTGTAATAGGTTTAAATAATTGTTTTGTATCCTCTTCAAATTCGACTTGAGATACCTGACGCGATTGTAATTGTTGCTTGACAGCATCACGAACAGGTAAATATTTTTTAATTGCCTCTAATCGCT
>JAECUM010015784.1:43301-54596 GCA_016617855.1 Megalonaias nervosa | reverse complement strand
TTGAGTTTGGCTTGAAGAAAGATTGTCTTGATTGGTGATAACCTTTAATATTTAGATTTGTACAGATAATCGAATGCGTAATTTGGGCTTCGAATGCACTGCAACCTTGATTTACGTGTTTATGTATGTCTGCTACAGATGTGAAGATCTCAAAAAAGAGACGGGCAATAAGACAACTTAAATCATACTTATGGTGTTGGTCTGACTGGGAGATGAAGACTTTAAAAGAGGGGTTAGGGGTTTAGCTTAAAGCAATAAGTTATACAAGGAATTAGGCTGAATACCTGAAGCTAATAAATGTTACTTATCTATTTGATGATTCTATTTATATCGTCTCGTGTTATATTATCTTTATTGATATGTTCCTCTAATTCAGAGTGGATAAAATTAAGATTTTTAACATTTATAATTGACCAGGAATTCATTGTTTGTTTTCGAATTCCACAATGGTCTAGTTCTATTTTCTGTGGTGGAATCGTCAAGTACATGTAGCTGATTAGTTTTGGTAAAGCACAGTGAATTTCTGAAAACAGTGAATTATAATCAAGCACTTCAAATTTTGTTAAGAATTCGAAGCCACGTAAAGTCGTTACTAGATACTCAGTTAGGCTCTTGCCATGTAATTCATTGCATTTCTATAGAGACTGAATATTTCAAGTTTGGTTTGGATTAAGAAAATTATTATAACTATCTGAAAAATTATCAATTCTGGCTTTATGGTCATCAATGAAAAAATATAACCTGATCTATTAGAAAAATGAAGCATTTCGTTTTCTATTGCCGTGAATGGGCAGCTTCATATTCCTGACGTCTACTCTCGTGACACCTTTAAGAACTTCCTGGTTCGAACTCTGGCTCAGTATTAGCTAATACTCTATGGCGATTGTCCATATTCAAGTTCATGCGGACCTTTTGGGGGTCAACTGTACGGTCATTTAGTTTGTGCGTTGTTGACGATCCTGAAGGGGCATCAAATGTGATATTAGAGTCTGAAACAGAGTTGGTGTTGACATCAGGGCTGCACAGGGCTGAATATCGTCATAACACGAAGTTTTCCAGGAGCAGATATTGGAAGTGACCATGATTTATTAATGACAACGTTTTGCCTCCACCTGAAAATGATCAAAAAGCCTAACTAACCAAGAATCAGATTTGACCTTGAAAAATTGAAAGATCCAAAAGTCGCAGAAGCCTCCCAAGCAATGATAGGTGATAACCCTGGACAGCCAAGACACCGACCTAGAGTCCTTAACAACCACATTCAACACAGCTGTGACTAGCACAGCTAGCGAGATCATTGGCAAATATCGTCGAACAAAGAAACCTTGGGTCACAACAGATGTCCTTCACCTATGCGACAAAATAAGAGAATTGAGAAAGGGAAAAAGAGATCATGAAGGAGCTAGAAAATACAGAGAGATAAACAATATGATCAGGAAAAGCATGAAAAAGGCAAAGGAATCCTGGATATAGAAAGACAATGCTGCAAAATCGTAGACAATCTGAGTAGAAATGACAGCAAAATGGCATATCATCTGGTGAAAGAACTCACAACCCATAAACAAGGGAAAACTACCACCATCCAATACAAATCAGGAAAATGCCTCACAGAAGATCAAGAGATCCTCAAGCAATGGACAGAATACTACTTAGAATTGTACAATCATAAGACCCAAGGAGATCCAGCAGTACTAATTTGCCCTCAGACAGAAGAAATTGATGACAACCCCATTCTTCGTGAAGAAATAGAAATTGCAGTTAGGTCACTAAAGAAAGGAAAGTCAGCCGGTATTGACAACATACCAGCAGAGCTCATTCAAGCAGGAGGAGAAGAGATAGTTACAGTCCTAACAACAATCTGCAACAAGATATGGCAGACAGGAAAATGGCCCACCACATGGACTCAATCCTTGGTCATCATGCTCCCCAAGAAAGGAAACCTACAGTTGTGCGAAAACTACAGAACCATCAGTTTGATCAGTCACCCAAGCAAAGTCATACTGAAGATAATTCTCAACAGACTAAAGCCTCAAGCAGAGAAACTTATTGCTGAAGAGCAGGCAGGCTTCCGAGCAGGAAGGAGCATCGCAGAACAAATCTTCAATCTCAGCACCAGCAGAATCTATACCACATCTTTATAGATTTCAAAAAGGCCTTTGATAGGATGTGGCATGCAGCCTTATGGGCAACTATGAGGAAGTACAACATCAGCTCAGACGTGGTGCAGGTTGCTGAGCACCTCTATGACAAAGCTACCAGTGCTGTCCTCATCAATGTCCTCAGTGCTGTCCTCATCAATGGCAGCAGATGAGATTGGTTTCGAACAACAGTTGGAGTCAGACAGGGATGTATACTGTCACCTACACTCTTCAACATTTTCCTGGAAGGGATCATGGGAGATGCCTTGCATGACTACAAGGGCACTGTCAGCACTGGAGGAAGAACAATCACAAACCTTCGCTTTGCAGATGATATTGATGGTTTAGCAGGAGACGAAAAAGAACTGACTGACTTGGTTGAACACCTCGACACAACCTCCACAGCATACGGTATGGAGATTAGCGCCGAAAAAACCAAACTGATGACAAACAACACCAGTGGCATCAGTGCAGAAATAATGGTCAGTGGACAGAAGCTGGAAAGAGTCACAAGCTTTAAGTACTCGGGATCAATTATCACAGATACGGGCTCCAAACCAGAACTACTTTGCAGGATTGCCCAGACAACAGCAACTATAACAATGTTGAGACCAATATGGAAAGATACCAACATTGCTTTTGGTTCCAAAATAAGGCTGATACGCTCGATTGTCATATCTATCTTTCTGTATGCTTGTGAAACATGGCTGCTCACATCAGATCAACAAAGAAGGATTCAAACCTTTGAAATGAGATGCTACTACTATGGGCATCTCATACATTGACTATGTAACCAACGAAGAAGTCCACAACAGGCTCCAACGAGCCATCGCATCCTATGATAACCTCTTGACCACTGTAAAAAAAATTGCAAACTGAAGTGGTACGGTCATGTCTCAAGATCATCTGGACTGGCAAAAACAATCTTGCAAGGCACAGTGCAAGGGTGCAGAAGAAGAGGCAGACAGAAAAAGAGGTGGGAAGATAACATTAAGGAGTGAACAGGCATGGGATCTGGAGATTCCCAAAGGGCAGTAGAGAACAGGGAAAGATGGAGAGAATTGGTTTTAAAGTCAACTATGGTGCCCCAAAGACCTCTTGGGATAAGGGATTGATGATGATGATGATGATGATGATGTATCAACAAAACATGATGCATATGGGTGAGATTTATATATGCAACTAGATTCAGTTTTTAAAAATCGGTCATTGCGTAACAGTGAAATGTCTAAATATCATGATATTTACACCTACTTGCTGGAGTTGGTTTTTGAAAGCACCTGAAACTTAAATCTTCAACTTGAAATTAAATTTACTACACAGGGACTTGTTTCGGCACTAATGGCTCACATGTTTGGATCGGATCTACACTGTTTTATGTAAAGATATGATAGCGACCGCAAAGATCATGTTCTGGCAACCTTCGAATTTGCCACTAGAAATTTAGCTTTCAAATATCTGAGAGTGAATCAGATCGTTCGATACATATGGATGCTCTTCAGCCATACTGATCAGTTCCCACACGCGAAGATATAAGATTTCATCTGATCAGCTGATAAAATTAGCCATTATGGTAATTACTTTGGTCACCAGAACATGACCCATAAGCGGTCGCTGTCACATCTTAAGGTAGGACAGTGGAGATTTGATGTCAGTCCGACTGGGACACTGCAATGACTTTATTTCAAGACGAGCTTGCGCATGAGCAACACCGCCTGGACAATTAAATGCATCAAAATGAAAATGAACGTTATAGATAATATTATATTTAATTTTTGCATGAATAGTGTAGTTTTCTTGCTATGGCCTTGTGAAAAAGTGAAGAAAAAAACCCCGCTACCACTTTTCTAAATTAAGACATGATCTTTATCATGACATATTCGTCACTACCATAAAATAGCTGACACAAGCTTGGTCGTTGTAACATGTACTACAATGACTATAAGATTTCTACGAAGTTGTTTAGGAGGAAACATCATTATAGCTGGAGGCCACCCCAGACTAATTACTTAAAAATTTATACAAATATTCCGAAACAAAAATGGTTTGGTGTGTTTTTAAGTTTTACGGCACATCATCACAAGTAGGTTATATAGTGCCGAGGCAAATAAAGTAAAATGTCTTACCCAGGGACGCACACAGTAGCGGACTCCAACTGATCGAATGGTATAATTAGAACATGCACACGTTCGATCACAAGTCCAGTAAACTAGTTGCTGAACTCCTGCGGTTTTTGCCCCCTTTAGGCGTACCCCCATCCCCTCCCCCAATTTGAAATGGTCAAGAAAATATTGAACTTTGTTAGTACAAAGTGTGTTTATTGTCAAAGCACGTGAAGGCTACATTTGAATCTCAGTACAACAAAGTGATAATTATGATGTGATTAAGGGATGTATCTGGAAGGGTTATGAGTTGATACAAGTGCATATCGACAAAGGTTTAGGAATTGTAGAAATGAAACTGGTGAAACCCATGTCGTGTTTGCATAGGAAAAGTATGAAAAATAAGCAACAGAATCAAGACAGCTATTCCAAATGCTCTTATTACTAAGAGGTCAAGGTCACGGTCATACGATGAAAGCAATACATGTCATGGGTCAAACAAATACCAGTCTCATTTTATTATGGAGAATTATGAACCATTCAAGCCGCAAGGTTCTTTTTCAATTGTTGGTGATTTTGCCAAGTGTCTCCCTATTAAAATATTGAGGCACGTTCTCAGAGTATTTTAAGCATCAAGCTGCTATAAATATCTATATTTTGTTTAACGCCTGGTACATGATTATATCTAATTTTTAAAATTTTTATTCATGGCCGTAAATTGTAGTAATTATCTTTAGTTGGGTTTTGTCTACGTGACTAGGGTCTCTTTTGGAAATATTTAGAGCGTACATGGGATATATAAATATATGCTTATTACTAATTACTAAGACTTGCTGATGACTTTGGGTTAATTTCTCATTGATTGGTGGGGTTTGAACGGTTCTAGAAGAATTAAGAAATTTCTAATTGGTTGGACTAGTTCACACAATTAAGTAATTTTGAAATATATTAAACTGAGTCGTATGATCTGTCACGTGAGGGTATATTGTGAAATATAGTCATAATGTAAGGTGTAAGGAGAGGACTGAGCAATGAGATTCATTCCTATTTTGGAATCATTCTTATTTCTTGTGTTCCTGTTATAACTCTGCAGACGTGTTTTATGTTGTACTTAGTTATTATTCAAGAAAAGTATCATTTGTTTAGACAGTTCAGTGGAAACAAAAAGTGCTCATTTTTTGGACTGTAATATTATTCTGATCTATTGTAAATTATTCAAAGTGGTTCTGGACGACGCCATTTTGACAACGTCAGGAACTACCACCTAGTCTCTAATCTCCCATTCATGTAAAAAATCTTAGAAAAAGTTGTTCTATCCCAACTTGTATCTCATCTGAATTGAAACAGTCTTTTTAGCAATGTACAGTCTGCATATCGCCCTTGCCACACTACTGAAACTACTCTTCTGAAAATAGTAAATGACCTTCTCTCTGCTTTGGATAGCGGAAAGGTTACAGTCCTCACCCTCCTTGATTTGTCTGCAGCATTTGGCACAATTGACCATGATATATTACTTCAACGTCTCCAGCATGTATTTGGCATACATGATACAGCCTTACTGTGGTTCAAGTCCTACTTGGTCAACAGGACACAAATTGTATCAACAAATGGAAAACACTCCATCCCAGTTGATCTATGTTGTGGTGTTCCACAGGGGTCTGTTCTTGGACCTGTTCTCTTCATTCTATACATTCATCTGCTCTCAAGTGTCATAGATCATCATCCAGTGTCTCACCAATTGTACGCTGATGACACCCAAATATACAAATCTAGCCACCCAACTGAAGTTGAAGCTACCATCCAAGGCGTAGAGAGGTGCATTTCTGATGTGAAATCATGGATGACATGTAACAAGCTGCAGATGAATGATGATAAAACTGAAACCATTCTGATTACAACACAAAGACTTTCTCATTCACATCCTTTACCTCAAACAATAAATATCAGCAACACCAACATTAAATTCACACAGTCAGTACGAAACCTAGGTGTTACTTTCGACAGTACTCTCACATTGCACCAACATGTCATGAACATATGCAAGGTTGCATATCCTGAGCTGAGGAGCATCAGCTCCATTCGCAAATATCTTTCAGCTGATGCTACTAAAGCACTTGTGTGTTCCTTAGTACTTTTAAGACTGGACTCTTGTAACTTAAATGTAGTCATATGGACAACGTTCTTTTGCATATCAGGGCCTAGCAACGTGGGACGAATTGCCCACTGAACTTAGACACAAAGAGACAGTGATCTCATTCAAGAGCACTCTTAAAACTCACCTATTTCGACTGCAAGAACAGACTTAAAGACCTAATAATGTTTCCTGTCTTAAATATTTCAGCATATTTTATGTTTTCTAATTTCATGGTGTTTGTTTTTTGTAATATATTATTATATATGTTTTTATGTTGTAGGTGTTGTCTAATGTTGTAAAGCGCTTAGAGCTTCTAAAGATTAGGCACTATACAAAGTCCTTATTATCATTATTATTATTATTATTATTATTATTATTATTATCCTTGGCGGATCAGTACATTTCCGGTCTTGAAATTTACAAAGAACTTTCATAGAACTTTATCAGAATTATTTTGGATATACTTCATTAAGTTCATCTCACATTTCACTTATAACTTTGATAATTGATTACTTGTTACATTTGACAAAACTTGTTGGTTTTGCATCTTTCTGTTACTTAGTTTATGACCACAGAGTCGTAACTGGCCTGGATTGTGAGGAGGTATAACATAGGACTACACGAAACATTTTCAGAATTGTTGATAGTGAGCCTGAGCCATCAATCACTATGAATACAAACATTACAGTATGCATCAAACATTGTGCACTGTCTTCAGTTCAACCCTTTGGGGACTTCCACCTTAAGCTCTAATAAGTAAATACTTGTGATGACCAAATACTTGTGATGACCACTTTCAATCTACGTATACATTTTGAGATCCAGATAATGAAATTGGCCCCTCCAGTGTAGATGTATCTTGACTCTTCCCCTGGGATTGGAAACTATTGAAACTGCGACCTTATTATCATATATGCATATATATTAAATACTAGAAGAACAATGTTCAGACAGTAATAATATTGGCCGTTGTGTCCAGTACAAGTATCTGGTGTTTAGCCAAATTACATTCACTTGTAAATGATAGGAGCCTATGATAACAATGTACATGAAGATATGATCGTGGTATGGCGGGAACACATCGACTTCGCATCTTTGTGCTCATAGGTTCCATTTCAGGCTCCAGGGTGAGGGAGAGTACACATGTGACTCATTCATGAGCTTTTTTTTTTTTGTTTGTTACCATAGTTTCTTTACACTGAAATGACCATGCTACGATCCATATAAATCAATGTTGGGCACATGTCATTTCATGTAATGACCATAAAGTGACACACACAGATAAAATACATGCTGCATGATATTTAACGAAATTTAGAAAGTTAAAGTACTTATCAAGAATAAGCCAAGCTAGTTCAGGTTAGAAAAATCCATTGCCCAAGAACCCGGGACAACCAAATATTAATGATGGTTATTCATTATTCCCAATGTGAAATCTCTGTAGGGCAACCCCAAAATATTAAACAATGATGATGTTTAAAATTATAACAAAATTTTAAAAAATTTTCCAGCGACAAAATTTTGACTGTTAAATCATCACTCTGGGTTCTGTTTGCAGGGTGCCAGGATTATCTCAATAAAATTTCCTTACTTCTCTCTGTCTGTCCCTCTCTCCAAAATAAATAATATTTATTTTCTGGCCAACCGTGTCATATTAACTGTTACCAAAACCATTACCAAAACGACATTGAAGGTTTTCTCAATTTTGCTCTCTTTCACTAAATGAGAATCAATTATCTCTGCTTTAATTTTGTAACAAATAATTATAAATTTTTGACGAGGCAGTCACAAACTTTCAGAAGGAAGAAAACAGCTCGAGAAATTTTGTTATTCGCAAGTTTTTGTTCTAGTGATTTGTATAAGAATCATTGTGCTCTATATGAAGAGTACTATCTAGGTGACATTTTTCACTTTTCATAAAAACCCCGAACTTTACTGAAACTATGTAAGCGCAAGCATAAAATATCTTTATTTTTGAAAAACGATGAAGAATTGTTTTGATCGTAAAGTTGCAGGTAAAACGTAATTTCTCTTCGACTGCATACACAGTTGTGGCTATCTCTTATTTGTCTATTGGCACAACTCAGTGCTACATAAAGCATGATGGTATAACGGTACCAATTGTACAACCCCAGCTGGGCGGAGCTTAAGGTGTAGGAACATTGTAATCAGAAATAAACAACAAAAGCAGCTGTGATTGGTGCATTATGTAAGAGTTGTACTTTCTGTTAGGCTTGAAAAAAAGTTGAGCCTCCTGGCAACAAGTGAGATTATGTTAATTCATATCTAGATCACACTTTCTATTTTTTTTTTTATTTTTTTAAAATGTGGTACACATGACTGAAAATGTGTCTGGTGTGACTAGATAACTCTTATCCCTGTCTAGTTCCAGCAGAGTTATCTCTCTTAAATGCAACGGAGTACCTTGTTCTGCCCTTGTCAAATTGACAATCTAACATTGTTCTCTATGACAGTGTGTGACACGCATGCTGAGGTAGGATAGAAAGTGTATTTATTTCACAAAACATTAGCAATGAGATCTATGGAAAAACAATCGGTACCGTGATACCTGATACTTGCCCCGAGTGTAGCAGTAACAGATCTTGCCTGGTACCGTGGCCTCCCATACGACACAAGCGAAGCATCATGGGAGGCCAGGGTACCAGGCTATAACAGATCACAGTAAAAGATGGTCGTTGTTGGCAAGAATGATGCCACACTCATTTGTGGTGGTGGATTTGAACCTAAACTCTCGATTCAGTCGAGTGTAAAGCACAATGTATAAAAGCTCTGTCCTTCAATGAATGACACCAAATGGTGAAAAAATAAAATATTTACAGCTCATGGAAGGCATAGTTATACGAGTTACGGGCTGTCACAGCTAGAATTAAATTTACTATGTCTGCTTACTGTATAAGCACGAATGCTTGCTAACAATTCATGTCAGGTAATGTTCCTGTGGTTGTACATTACTTTATCTTGTCTTGAGTATATTTTCCACTTGTTATTGCATTTCCCATTACATCTATTCGTGCTAGAATGCACTTTCTATTATTCATTTCTCTCTCTCTCTCTCTCTCTCTCTCTCTCTCTCTCTCTCTCTCTCTCTTGTGGTATGAGGCAATATGTTTGTAACATTACACAACTGCCTGGACACATCTATCTCTGTTTGTCTGTCTGTCTGTCTCTTTTTCTGTTATGTGGTATGATGCAATATGCTTGTAATATTACACAACTGCCCGGAAATAACGATTGCTACTCAGGAACACGGGCCCGTGGTCTCGAGTAGAGGTAATTATGATCGAAAACGGGGAGGTATAACAGTCAAATTACCAGTTTTGCCGCTTTTTTCTTCAACGTCCTCACTTTCAAGTCTAACCCTGTGAAATCATATATAACCCCACCTGCAAGCGAAAACACGAATAACATTGTCACTATACGACCAGCCAGATGGGCTATACAAATGAACACGATAACTTGTATCAACATGAAGGTACACTTTTCAAGAAAGTGTGTTTTTATATTTTTTCCCTCACTAGTTCACTCTTAATATCCAGGAAACATGCAATCAAACATATAAAGAAACAAACAACACAAATTATTCGCACCTTTATAAAATAAATCTGGGTTCTTAGACGCTCCCGTGTCACATGGGCAAATAACACAGGACTATCATAGGTATTATTAAGCAGGCATTATGAAGAATGAGTATACCATTCATAAATCGATCACAGGAACTCCACTACCTGGATGTCAGGTCAGCGTGTATAACGGCAACCATGACAAACCTAGTGCCTTTTTAAGTACACGTACATTCACCTACTTCTATCGGTTATGCTCTCGCATGTGATATATTCATCATACGGCCAGTATCAGCTATCAAGAGTGTCGGACCATTTATCTTTGTATCTCTAGTCTGTTGCTCAGTTACACATGCAAACCAATCAACGTCTAAGTTGCTGTTTTTACTTGATTTAATTGATACCAATTAATAACGTCACTTTCTGTAACGTCAATAATTCCCAAGATGAGTATCTGTCATAAGAGTGATGACATGCTAATGACGTTCTCTAAATTTGCTCATTTACACGCATGCATCATCATTGTCGCTCGATGCCTCTGACAGTCTGACTTTTCAGCCATTTCGGACTTTCCGGTTTGTATACACAAGTCTCCAAAAATGCTTTATAGTAAATGATTCGCAGTTTTAATCGTAGATAGAGTTTAAACTGAAATATATTGACACTTAGAAGAAATGTTAGTATGCACAAATAAAATGGGCCGGTGATAATTGAATATTGGCGACACGATGCAAATGATTCAGATCGCGCCAATTATGACCCTAGCGGATCTCCGTAACAATGTAAACCTGTCAATAAGACTGGTTGTGGTGTAGCAGTCTGCTGAACTGTTATCTGAACAACAAAGACAACGTTCTATCGTGGATAGCAAATATGGTTGTGGGCATATATACTGTTGAGTGTATGTTACAAGTCGATTTAGCGTGAAATGGTATGTTCACCAGATGCATGGGATGCCGTTTATTCCGGTAGGTAACCAGTAAACTTGTGTTTCGTAAACTGTTCCTCAAGTAACGCTGTAAACAATGCCACTGCCGACACATACGGTTTGATCCAGTTTTCTGGTTTGCATTATGGTTGCACAACGCAAGTATGATATTTATTGCCGAGTCATTTAGAGTAAACATTCATTGCCCAAGGACATACCACGTTAGTCGGCTAAAGTTGATCCGATGGTGGGATTCAAACTTGCGATGTTTCCCAGGTAGCCGGCTGATACGATGATGGGTTTCGAACCCGTACCCTTTAGGTCGCGAGCAGGCCCTGCCCTAGGGCAAGGCGAACCAGACAACCGTCTTGGGCCCCGCGCTTCTCAGCAATGCAATTTTTTTTTTTTTTTT
>JAECUM010015784.1:0-43281 GCA_016617855.1 Megalonaias nervosa | reverse complement strand
CCACCCCCGGCAAATATACGGACAAAATTTATACCTGGTCAAATATACGGACAAAAGGTTGGGCTTGTATACGCACAATAGGAATGGAACAGGTAGGGTGACGTCACGGTACTGGACATTGGCAACAATGTTGTAAGTGCCTGACCTCAATTGGGCGGAATACTGGCAACAATGTTGCAAGTGGCTAACCTGAATACGCGCTATCCTAGGTAGAGACAAATATGGTAGAGCCATAGACATAATAATAATCATAATAATAATAATAATAATAATAATAATAATAATAATAATAACGAGGACTTTGTATAGCGCCTAATCTTTAGAAGCTCTAAGCGATTTACAACATTTGACAACATTTAAAAAACATATAATGATATGATTACAAAAATAAAAACACACCATGAAATTAGAAAACAGAAAACATGCTGAAAATATTTTAGGTAAGGAAACATTATTAGGTCTTTAAGTTTGTTCTTGCAGTTGAAATAGGTGAGTTTTAAGAGCGCTCTTTAATGAGATCACTGTGTCTTTGTGTCTAAGTTCAGTGGGCAATTAGTTCCACGTTGCTGGGCCCTGGTATGCAAAAGAACGTTGTCCTTATGACTTCGTTTTCATAGTGGGAATAATGAGAATACGAGTGTCAGAAGAAGAGCGTAAGTTTTTTGCTGGTGTGTACACATGGGTGAGGTCGGATAGGTATGTTGGACTGGAGCCCGTCAGTGAAACGTAGCGCAGAGAATAAATTTTTTGTTTAATTATGTGTTTAACACATACATAGACTTATGGAACATAAATCTATCACACATAAAATATAAAATCGACTAAAAATATTTTAGGCACGAGAGACTAAATCATTTCGATGCAGTGAAGTAGCCCTGAAAATGGTCTTTGTCATAGATATATGACACATACATAGATTTATGAATATAAATCTATCACACATAAAAATATAAAATCGACTAAAAGCTTTTAGGCAAGAGAGAGTAGACATCTTTTCTAGACGTATGAGTGGCCCTAAAAGGGGCCGTTTAGCTTTCTTCTACGTTTACTCCTCCCTGCTTCTTCTTCTCCACCAGCACCTCATCTTCTACAGGACATTTTTCTTCTTTTTTTCTCATCCTTCCATCTATTTTTACTACAACTTGTAAATTCCTTCGAAAACGCCCACTATCTATTTATAGCCTCAACTTCTGTGACGTTCCTGTTTAAAAACCGTATCTATTTATAGCAACAACTTGTGGAAAAACCCAAGTCTATATTTATAGTCTCAAACTTTCCAGCTTCAATGACGTCACTGTACTCAACACTAGGGAAATAATGGTAACAGTGTTGCATGTGGCTGACCTGAATACGAGCTTTTGTAGGTAGGTAGTTGACATGAATTTGATAGGGATAAAGAAGTTTCATAGTGACAATCAAAAACCAATACACACATACAAACAATCGTACGGGCACACATGCAAACACAAATACAAACAAAAACAAACGTACGAACACGGATAAAAACAAACAAATACACAGAAGGGAAGAAAAAACCCATTATCTACTATCCACATAGAAGGGGAATAAAACAACCATATCTACTATTCACACAGAAGGGGAGGAAGAAAAACCCATTATCAACTATTCACACCAATGTCTACTATCCAAAAGGGAAGGGAAGTAAAAAAAAAACAACATTATAGACTATCCACACCAATATCTACTATTCACACAGAAGGGGAAGAAAAAACCCAATATCTACTATCCACACAAACGTACGCGAACGCATACAAACACAATATCTACTATCCACACAAATGTACGCGAACGCATACAAAATATCTATTATCCACACAAACGTACGCGAACGCATACAAACACAATATCCACTATCCACACAAACGTACGAGAACGCATACAAACAATATCTACTATCCACACACAAGGGGAGGAAGAAAAAACACACCATATCTACTATCCACACAGAAGGGAGGAAGAAAAAACACACCATATCTACTATCCACACAGATGGGGAGGAAGAAAAACAAAACCAATATCTACTATCAAAAACAATATCCACAATCCAAACAGAAGGGAAGGGAAAAATCCCGCAATATCTACTATCCACACAGAATGAGGGGAAGAAAAAACACCATATCTATTTGACAGAACCTTCCCGCTACTTCCAGATGATTCACGACAAAACCAAATACATGAAACACGTAGACGTCGTTCGTGAGGACTTTATCCTGGTCAATAACGAAGAAGAACTGGACTTTGTAGAAGCCGACGAATTTGAAAATGTTATCATTGCGGCCTACGTGACAGCCCATGTTCGCTTAAAATTGTAAGAAGCGTTACACCAGTTAGGAGATCGTGTGCTGTATTTTGACACGGATAGTTGCATCTACATCGATCGCCTGGGTCACCTTCACCCTGTCATCGAAGGAGACCGTTTAGGAGCCTGGACAGATGAGCACTCCAACAACAAGATTCCAAATTTTGCTAGTGGCGGTCCCAAAAATTACGGCTACGAATACTGGGACCCACAAGAAGTGCACACGAAGCGTAAAGTGAAAGGATTGACTCTCAATTATCGCACTAGTCGAGTGGTGGACTTTGGGGTATTGAAAGAAGCCTTGCAGTCTGGACAGAATGGAAATTTTAAAGTGACCACCTACGAACCGCACAAGATTGTACGTTTACCCACACACCAAATCGTCAATCGACCCTTAGAGAAAATGTATCAAATCGTGACCCAGAAGCGAGAACGGCTTCTCAACAACTTTACTTTGCCGTACGGCCCCGTCGATATTGGTCAGCATATAAAAAGAGACAACGTCCAAGACCGATAGTTCATTGTGACTACCAACACCAAGCGAGAAAGATGAATGCTAACACACAGGCCACACCATTCAAGTTCGGTGAGTCTCAAGTGGAGTGCGATGCTGTACCTTGAGATGGCAGGGATGCCGTACGCTGTGACCTCAGTGATTCAGTACCACATCATGGGAACTTTGCTATGACTACTACCACCATACCTATCATGGAAAGTGATGCTGTGCGTGTCAAACCTAACGGGTGCGAAAGCGATGCCACTCGTTATCGTGGACTCTTTACTGGTTTTCATGGTGAATGTCATCATGAAACAATGCGTCTACCACCCTACAGATGTTATCCAACCCTGAATAAACTCCTGCGGATTTCACCGTACCCTCATCGAAATGAACCTGTGAAAGACGAATATTCGTTCCCTGTGCGTTTGCCTGAATACAGAGACTTTGAAAGTCGAATCCAAACCTTCCGAGGAAAATGGCCAAAATGTCTGGGAGGACCTATCCCCGAAGAATTAGCCAGTGCCGTATTTATCTACTTGGGCGAGGGGATAAAGTCAGGTGCTTCAGTTGCGGTGTGTCACTTCACGAGTGGGAGCAGTGGCTTACCGGGAACATGCACGATGGTCTCCTCACTGTCACTACCTACCTTTAGTGGAACCTAGTCATTGAAGTGGCATACCATGTCGTTTAAGAAACCATCTTGGCAAGGAGTCAAACGTGGGACAACACCTAAACAAGCGTTTAAACCCCATTTAAAAAACAATATTCAAAGATTACAAAGCGAATTGAAAGAGAAGATCTACAAGGAAATTTGGCAGGGACTTGCCAGAGCAAAAAAGCGCTCAGCCAAACATCGACGTCTACCCCTGAAAAGACGCAGTCGTCCAAAGAAAAAGAGTAGCAACAAAAAGGGAGGATGTTTTCTTTTAAACTTTATCAGACAAATAAGATAAAAGGACGCGTGTAAAACCATGTACTTAAGTGTATTTGTGTGTGTGTGCTCCTGAACGCCCAAAGATGTCCCTTCAAAGATGTGCACACCGTTACCATCGTCGTTCTTCTGTCCAAAAAGGAAAAGGAAAAAGAAAAGGTCAGTCTTGTCATCCGAAAAAACGCTTAGCCAAGCATCGACGTCACCCCCAGAAAAGACACACTCGTCGAAAGAAATGAGAAGCAACCAGAAAGGGAGGATTTTTGATGCCTCTTTTGTTACCACAGCTTCTCAAAAGTTTTCCTGGTCTATTAAGATAAAAGGACGCATGTCAAGCGATGGACTTCAGTGTATTTTTGCTTTGAAATAAAAAGGTGTCCCCTAAAAGAAGTGTACACCACTCTCCCAAAAAAGAAAAGAAAAGGAAAGGACTGCCTCCTCGTTTAGCCAAATATTGGGACATGTTGTCCGTCCTGTCCAAAGCCCCTCCACCCATGCGAAAACAACTCATTCAAACCGCCTCCAAAGACGTCATCGATACTGTGAGCGAATGCTGTCTGAATGTCTTGAAAGGAACGATACCTTTGTCTAAATACCAGAAAGAATTCCTAGCCAAACATCGACACGTTCTTCGCCAAAGCAATTAAACAGACATTAGTTTCATTTTCAAACTCCATGTGCTTTATATCAATTAACGTTTTTAATTGATCCATTGTGACACGAAATGCAGTACATTTTATGCCAGTTTCCGTCTTCAATATCTCTATGCATTTGGTTTTAACTTTATTAGTTCTACCTATTAATGCAAATAAAAATTATGTATTTTTAAAATTAATAATGCAATAATTGATTATGTTCTCATCAATGTATTTTGCTAGATCTGATTGTTTATTATCACTCTGTTCAACAGCTGCTAATTGATTGCCTATATTTTCTCCATGTCTTAAGTTAGTATCATCCAAAGTATTATCTATTTGTTCATTAAGAAGTTTGTGTAAAATCCGATTAGAAGCTGCATCAGTTCATTTTATTTACTGTTATTGCTGAGATTTAGATCGTTCTAAATTGTTTGTCCCAGTTTAACATCTTTGTCTTATACTTTTGTCTCAATGTTTAAAGGAAAGCACAAGTCACATGGACCTCTAAAAGATATTTGTTCCATTTATTTGGCGTGAATAACATATGCTACAGGTGTACCCTGAAAATCTATAACGTTTCCATAGCCATCATGTATGCTGATATTAAATCTAATAATTAGATACATCTGTAATTGCTTGTAATAACCATTAACGTTATATACAACAGTGTGACTGTGAACATTGGTTATATAGATTCAAGCAATAACGAAAACAAAATTCCATAAGAGTGATTTTTTATGTTATTGATCTGATCAAGGAAGAAGAAAAGTTAAAGAATCTATGGGATTGGTTACTACTTGGTTGTAATCTTCAGGTGTGCCAATGTACAGTTTTGAAGACCTTATAAAGAAACAGCTTTACATTTTGAGCAAATAAACAAGATGCCTTGAAAAACTAGACGATCATCGATCAAAAATTTATTTTGTTTGAACGCTGAGGAGAGGAGAAAGTGCAGCGTCTCAAAGATATACGATGAGGCAAAACATAAAATCCTATATGACTTTTGAAGATGTTAGGTGTTTTACTGTTTCACCTATTGACTTGTATCTTAGAAAATTAAACTTCACTAAACCTGAAGCTGTCATCAGTTTGGATTTATGCAATGATTATGTTTTTCCATTTGCCACTGTTATCCTCTCTTTTCCTGAACAATGTATAAAATGTGTACATTGTTGCAACGCTTGAGGTATGAAAGTCACACAAAAACAGATAATAGAAAATGCTGATGTGTGTTTGATGAAATAGAAAGAGCAGAAGAAAAATAAAATGCATCATTCAAGATGACAACCTTCGTCATGGTGTAGATTTTAAGTCTGTTTCATATCCTGTCTCTAGTCTCTTTTATATCATCAACTTTATTGCATGAATTGCAAGACATTCGTTGTCATTGCAATGCTTGTCACAATGTATGCACTGTTGCCTATGTTGTCATCAACAACAAAACACCAAGTACGCATGTATGCACTTTTTATATTTTCATTAACAAAAATTCCCACCTAGTACGCATGTATGCACTTTTTGCTATGTTTTCTTTTTCTTCTTTTTCTTCTTCTTCTTTTTCTTCTCCTTCTTCTTCTTCTTCCTCTTCTTCTCTTGGCCTTTTGAAATCCATATATTTCTTATCAAACAGAAGACAGATAAATGCAAATCCAGGCTAAATGATAACAATCCAGTGAATTATCTAATTATCCATTTCGAATCATGCAATCATGTTTCAATTAATTCAATAACTAAGTTTTTAGTCAGACGGAATATGCTTATTAACGACAGTATAAATGTCAAAATATGAATCATATGAAACGTTTAATACTTATAGCATTTACAACGATTTCTTGTGTTACGTTCATCGTCCATTTTGTCCAACTAATTTTCAGTTAAAATTTAGCATTTAGCACTTTAATTATTCCATTTGCAATATCTATGTTTAATTCCTGTTTGTATGCTTCGGTTTCTGTAGAAATTTCGTTATTGTTGTTTTTATTTTCAGTCAATCCTAATTATTTCTCCAGTGTTTTGTCCATTGAACGGCAAAATCATGCCTTGCACGTGTGACGCTGTCTCTACAGGACACCTCGCATTGCACATCTGACAACGAAAGACGTGAGACAGGCATCTCTTCTCAGAGCAGCACAGTCTTCACTATTCATAAAGCGGAAAAGAATCGTGTTTACCTTTGGTACACTTCTCAGAACAATACATGGTAGAAGGTGATACTGATTTTGATAACTAATAATTCAGTCGAAGATCCCTTGTAAGAAGATAATGATATATTTCAAAACATAAGACCAAATGCAAACCAATGTATCAAACTATATCTTTTCAGAATATTTCTTTCGTGACGATTTATCTATACAAAATCTTATATTATATCCCTTTTTATTTTACTTTTTCAGTCCAGAAGAACTTAGGAAATATATCACTGTCAAAATAGATTTCTATCCATTATTTTCATTTGCATATGCTTGAACGTGAACAATATCTTCCAGCTACTGGTCATCAACGTGATTGTGTTATGTATATCTATATTGCGTGCTTAACTTTAATCCATGATATTAGGTTGTTGTTTTAGCTAATGGTCATTTGTAAAACAAGGTACAGAGAGCTAATTTTTGTTCCTTGGTTATGGGTTTTAATTTAAGATAATATTCGTAGACATGTTAACGTGGCCTTTTGACATTAGTTCTGGAAGCGAACTTATGACCCATATCCTGGTCATCTTATTGTTTCTTGGGTGTTTATATAAAATTCTGATAAACTAAATCATTAACTCCTATTTTAATATCAGTCGAGTGGAATCACTTTTAGTTGGGTTCAGTTATGGATTGAGAGAAATTATTTATTCAAATCATTCATTGGACTTACAAAGTGCTCATTAACGTTTGGATTAAAACAATACTTTGGGTTTATTGACATCTCATTCAAAGACATTACGGATTATATTCTTGTGATACATCAAGACTATTGGTACACTGGCATATTTGAGATTCTTGGATTTCTTCAGAACGTTCTATACGTTTGGACTTGTCATGTAACATTTAGGATTATTTGGATTTTAAGTCACAATGCTGTGAGTTCCTCTTATGTTTTTCACTTTGTATCTTTTATAATTCAGTTATTTGTTAATTTTACTAGACTTGTTGGTTTTGCTTCTATATGTTACTTATTTTAAGACTATATAGTCGTAATAACGGACATAATCTCTTTTGTTGGCAAATCTTTGCTACGCTTGTCTATGTAATATGCAGGTAGACTGCTCCGTTAACCATTGTTTCAAATCGCTGTACTTTCATACTTCTTTGTACCGTTTAATTTGCTCTCACAATTTACTGATATTCGTGTATGCAATCGGACTTTCAGGATCATTGCAAAGATGTAAAAATACAAAACTCAATTTTGGGCATTTAATCAAGATATTACTTCATTGTTTATAAATTGTATATAGGTTTTGTCAGCAGATTAACAGTACGTCCGTCCAAAACAGGCATACTATTTTCAGCAGTTTGGACAGTTTCTTCAGTCCTTTCAAACGTACAAATAATTTCCGATTTTTGTCAGATTTTGCCATTTCTTGTTTGACTCTAATACAGTTGCTTCGTAGACTTTATGTCATTTGAAATGGAACTTTCTTTTCCATAAATTATTTCTTTTGTTTACAATAATTGTAATTTGCCGATGTAAGGCTTACGAGAAGTTTAAATTATGCTGTAAATGCGAATTTGTATAGGGGCTATGTACTTACATCAAATACTGAATTTCTTCCTTCTTCATTATGTACTGTTTGGAACATCTTGCTCTCCGGACTGAGAATGCTTTATTTTGATGTTATCATAGTTGAAAGAAGTCAGTAAGGCTCCATCTCTTTCTTTATTTGGTGTGTGTGTGTGTGTGTGTGTGTGTGCATTTATTTAGTTACGCGTGGACGAAGACTACGCGGATAAAAGACCGTACTGTTTTAAATTTCAAAATGGTCCAGATGTGTCATTGTACCTAACACTAAAAGAGTCCGAGCTTGTTCACGAAATCATTGTAAATTGCCCATGTAAGAATAACGGAATAAAAATCTTTGTATTTACTCATATCAAATATTGATTTTCTTCCTTCTTTCATGGTTTGTTCACCAAATGATTGTATTACACCCATATAAATGAACTACGTTTTTCAAACAACATCGCTGGTATCAATTTTGTTATACAAGTATGTCACAGTTTGATTTTATTAATCCAATTAGTCTAACACCTGATTGTCTAGCAGAGCTAGTTGAAATAATTCCCTCTTGGAAACACATGTAACTGTTACACTGACCAAATCTAAAATGTGAAGTAGACACACGTGATGGGAAGCTTGACGGTAATTGGGAGATATGTTATATGCGAGGATTTCCGTTGCCGTAGGGGTTTGGTATGGGTGGTTCAATTACTGGTTTTGGACACAGATCTTGTTAAAACGTATTTTAAAGCCCCATTACATACATATGCTTTGATTTTTAATATTCCATGTCTGTAAAATGTTAACTAAGTCGACAAGTACACCAAAAATATAAGGGAATTAATGTCGTCACCTTAAATGTCATATCTCATTTTATCTCATATCTTTCAATGTTGGCTTCAATTTGTCTGACGTTCTTCTATTAATTTTTTTCAGTGACAGCCGCAGAAAAAAGAAACCCCTTTACAGAATTTTGGTTTGTAAAATATAACCCTTTCCAGAGATATCTTGAACTCCCATCCACGACTGTAGGAACATCCATGCTGCCAGTTTTATTGTGAGTATTCCCTTCCCACTGGAACATATTTTTTAAAATCTAATTGTAAACAAAACTGAATGAAACACTATAATTCCTAACATACACCAACGAATTTTGTGGGAGATTGTTACATTTATCTATGTACACATACATTTTGTGGGAGATTGTTACATTCATCCATGTACTCATATATTTTGTGGAGATGAACGTGCACTTGTGTAAGGAAATAGTAATGCCTTCCAAATACTTACCCGTAATCTTTTAGTGTTTTCACCTTTTACTGATGACGCAACAGAATGTCTACATTATTGTGAAACACGGAAGTTTTACGTTGTCCGAAATTGTACATTAATCGGTATACAGGTTAACTACTGAGTCTATCATTTTGTCAATAGACCATGTTTGTATTTCAATAGGTATACAGGAACGTGTAATTTTTCATGTATACATATAGATAGACAAAAAAGAAATCTGTATTCCAACGTACTAAACATAATCTGAGAAACAATATGGAGAATATTTGTATTAATGATCCATCCTAAGGCAGCAATAAAGAACCGCACAGTAAATTATGGGATTTCATTAATATTATATAATCCACCTATTTATCTTTCTATCTAACTATATATTCTCTCTCTCTCTCTCTCTCTCTCTCTCTCTCTCTCTCTCTCTCTCTCTCTCACACACACACACACACACACACACACACACACATCTATTTATCTATGAAAAATATATCTGTAAAATTTGATCTATCTACTTATATATATATATATATATATATATATATATATATATATATATATATATATATATATATATATATATATATATATATATATCCATCTATCCTACTAAAAGCCACACAATAAGTTAGTGGATGTGATCGGTCTAAAAGCATTTCTTTTTCCACCTTCTGTCTCTTTATCTTTCTATCCATATTTCAGTCTACCAAAAATGTAATCTCTGTCTGTGTCTCTCTGTCTGTCTCTGTCTGTCTGTCTGTCTCTCATGGAAATCTAGTTACCAGATCTCTAATAAACTTGGTCACAGGTACACCAAAGAGTGTGTACAATTTATACCTGTAGATTAAAGCAATAATTGCGATGTCATGCAGGTATATCTCGATTAAAAGTCGTTGAAGTTTGCTAGGCCTGCTAGTAAGCGGCTACCCTATGCCGACACCAAATGGTGTCGGCGAATTCAAACTTTTCGATAGGCAATGGACTCTGACCCTACCGCAACATAAATGTCCAAATATCAAAAACAGGGTGGCAAGGGTCAGAGGAGGCTCGGACGACTCCAAATCAAGCTCAACAGAATTGATTTATTTCATAACATATTAGAACAAATTACTACAGACTACAACAGAGGCCGAGTAATTATGATTTGCGTATATTCAATGCAACCGAAACACACGGACCATTCTTTCTATTGTGTATGTTTGGATGTGTAAAATCGGTATTTTCAAATGTAAAGGCTTTATTTCCAGCATGCCGTACGTTTGGAGGTAAACAGATTAACAATCTTTGGATCTCTACTGGTACATCGAAAGAATGGATACGAAGCTATCAACTAAGCAAACGGATGACACTTGTTCAGACATAGAAAATGACGTCGACGTCAATGGAAATCTCGACGGAGGCAGGGGTTGGGTAGTCTGTTTTGGAGCTTTCCTAGTAAATTTTATCCTGGATGGAACCATGTTCTCATTTGGCATTCTGCTCATTGACCTGTTGAATTATTTTGAGGAAACAAAGTCTAAAACTGCATGGGTTGGCTCGACTCAATTAGGAATGAGTATGTTTATGGGTAAGTCATGTTTATACCATATATAGAAAATTGCATCAGTTTCCTTTGTCTCAGTTTCTTAAGTTAGAAAGGACCATTCATTTTTCGGTTGTAGTGGGAATTTTGTAGAATATACCTGGCCCCAATAAAGATTAAACATGTTCTTGCTTTGGTTTGTAGATGAGAAGAACTTATCATATCTATTATATTAGCTGAAGCAATGATCTTAAGGTAAACGACAAATATTATTCTAGTTCGAAGGAAAATCTCAGCACCCGCCACGCCTGATTGAAAATTAAATGGTCGGTCCCTTATCCAAGAAGTAAGTGCCATTTATAATTTTGTAAGCTTCGAATTTGATCGAGACGATAACGGTTTTATTGTATTCGACAGAGACTGCGTGCGTATCATTCGACCAAAGCACCTTCACTAGCAAAGGGTCGTCAATGCATTTTGTTCCAGTTTTGGTTAGTGAAGATGTCAGGTCAGTGGAATGCGATGCATCACTGTTACCGGCTCAGTCGAAGCGCAGATTGCAAATTGATAATAACCCCATGATGTGTGGATGTAAAAATCAATTAATTATAGATAAATGCAGACTATGAAATGTTGACACATCCGAGAATTCAGATTTCAAAAGTATATTTCAAGTTCAGTTTTACGGACTTCATTCTACACACACCTTTATTGATACTTTAAAAATAAATATTTTGAACAAATGTACTATGTAAAGAGTGCTATTGGATGTGTGGATAACATGTAAAGTGTGCTATTAGATGTGTGGATAACATGTAAAGTGTGGTATTGGATGAGTGGATAACATTTCCACTCTTTGAACTTTTAGACATTCACGTGAATAAACGTGTCCCCATCTTTGTTGACATGAACTCGTCTGTGTCATAATATCGCATGTACTTATTGACTAGTTAGCCCCCCCCCCATATCTGCGAAGAATTCTCAAGTAATTGCGGTGTGCCAGTCGTACATGCAGTGACATCGAGAAAACTGTGTGCCAGTCGTACATGCAGTGACATCGAGAAACCTGTGTGCCAGTCGTACATGCAGTGACATCGAGAAAACCGTGTGTCAGTCATACATGCAGTGACATCGAGAAAATTGTGTGCCAGTCGTACATGCAGTGACATCGAGAAAACGGTGTGCCAGTCGTACATGCAGTGACATCGAGAAAACTGTGTGTCAGTCATACATGCAGTGGCATCAAGAAAACTGTGTGCCAGTCGTACATGCAGTGACATCGAGAAAACTGTGTGCCAGTCGTACATGCAGTGACATCGAGAAAACTGCATCCTTTTGATTGTCTCTAGAGTTTACTTAACTGTTCCTTAATAAGTTTCAAGGGAAAGAAGTGTATTTTTCACATTCAGGTGTTTGGAATGATGTTCAATCGTGCCACTTAAGACCTGAAAAATAGTTATGTTCATGGTTTTTCGGTAATTAGTGAAAAGAAATTTAGACATAGTTAACGTTTCAAAACATTCTTTTTTACACAGGTCCAGTGGTCAGTTTATTGTTGGAGAAGTACAGTTGCAGGCAAGTGACAATTGCTGGAATTGTCATTGCATTTCTCGCATTTCTCGCCAGCATTTTCTCTCCCAACATAGAGGTGCTCATTATAACTTACGGTGTAATAGCAGGTGAGTTACATCCCCTTGGTTGATTTTTCTTTTGTGCTGTCACTTTTACGAATAAAGCTGCATATCATGTCGCCATCCGTTGCATGAATTGCGTCTTGTTTTTCCCATTCATCGCTTAATGGCGATGATATTTTCTGGTAATAACTATTATTTTCCCTTGAAACATAACGTATGAAGTAGACCTGGTTTTTATTTAGTTTTTCATGAATAATGAGTCATCACAACTTTCATTCCATTTTTCCAAATGCTCTCATAAGTGTTGGGCGTTTCGATTTTTTTGTGTTTACTTGAAAGAAATATACAATTCAGTAGTTGATCGTATTTCTTCGAAACAATGAATAAGTTAAGAGGAGATTATAATTTTCTAATTATTAAACAATGCCATCTGTCTGAGAAGCATGAAGTAAATAGCCTCTTGTTGTAACCTCGTGCTCTCTGATGTGGTAACCGCCTCTCTTCACACTTTATAATGACTGTAGAAAAAATGTAATGGCGGCAGCTTTATTTCACTTTGACTTTTTTTAAGGAATAGAGAAGAAAAATGTCACTTCCATGAAAAAAGCTCATTCATATGACAATTCTTTCTTCCTTCCATTCCTTTCTCATCCACTATCTCTTCTTCCCTTCTTTTCTCTTCTTCTTCTATGCCTGAAACATTTTATCCCATAAAGTACGAAACTATTGGCTTTATGCCAGGTTTTCACGGATTGCATAGTGTACAACATTGATATGGAACAATGTCGTGAAGAAGATATTGTTAGCGTTTTAAATTACTGTCTACATACTGTCGTCCCCCTTACCAGTAACGGCCTTGGCAAACACGGGCCTGATTTGGATCATTTTGGCTGGGCCCCCTGGATTTACGCACGGGGCCCCATGTGAACACGGCATTTGGAAATAAACTTTCAAACAAGTTTTATATGATATTGAACTTTAAATTTTCTTGCATCGATTTAAAATTACTTTCTCTTTATAGATATATTTTCAAAAATGACTGACGTGTGAAGCCCCCGTGAGTGCGGGGCCCGATTGGGCCAAATCGGTCCAATCGGCCTAAGGCCAGCCCTGCTGCTTCATATATTATAATATCTTGCTTGTTGATGTCTGTTATAACCCATTATGTTTTTATTATAGGTATTGGTTTCTGTATGGCTTTTATAAGTTCCATCATAGTCGTTGGTCTCTATTTCAATCGCAAGAGGGCACTGGCAACAGGAATCGCATCGAGTGGGTCAGGCCTTGGGACATTTGTATACGCTTATTTAACAAATGAACTGTTACAAGTTTTTGACTGGAAAGGCACGGTCCTCATAATTTCAGGAATTTTACTAAACTGTATATTGTGTGGAGCTCTTTTCCGTCCTCTTTCTCAAATAAGAAAATCCCGGAGAGATAGTAAGTGGGAAAAACAACGTCATAACGCAAGAGAAGAGGAAACAGACATTATGATAACACTATCTCCGCCATTGAGTAATTCAGCACTTAATATGGTAAAGAATTATAATGTATATAGACTAACAAGAAGTATGGAATACAGACTAACAAGAAGTTCTGAATTGTCTCCACGCGACTTTGAAGAATCAAACAAAAAATCTTGCAATAGTTATTTGGACATAAGGAACGATCATCACGACGTCATCAGAGAAAATAGTTTTACCACTAACCCCATGATACGGAAAGACATTTTGTACAGCGGGTCGCTTCAAAGTTTGCCAGAGTACAAGGATGCCAGCGATTTAAACTCTTTCATTAAATCAATGAAAAGAGACTATAGCGAAATGGAATCAAGGGTCTTCGTATCCACTAGCCTCAGAAATAACAGGATTTTGTTAAAATTTTCTTCCATATATGGCCAAACATTTGACTTATTCTACGACAAAGTCTTTCTTCTACTTTTATTGGCGAATGTCATGTGGACAGGTAAGGAGGTATTTCTTTTTATTCCGAATAAAAAATATCACGGCATATCAATTCCTCACTACATTATTATTATTATTATTATTATTATTATTATTATTATTATTATTATCATCATCATCATTATTATTATTATTATTATTATTATTAAAACTGTTTTCATTGTTGTCATTGTTGTTGCCGCTGCGATTTGTTATAATCTGTTCGCTGTTGCTTACACTGTAATTATTCCATGAAATGAACGTCTTGTGATATTATAAGTGATTTCGCTTGCAACATCTGGAAGTTTTTACGTACAATAAAGTCAGGGAATGAGATCTTTTCTTGGATTCATGCAGGTCAGCTAGCTTCCAGTGAAGTTCTACTATGTCTCTATGGGCATTTCTTCATTTAGTATTTGTGGCTATTGTCTAGTACTAGTGTTTTGGTTTTCTGGGGGGCAGATTTGGGGGGGGGGGTCGAGTGGCGAGTGGTCTAAAGCGCTCTCCGTTATGGATCACTGCCATCTCACCTCCGTCTGCGTGGGTTCGAGTTTCGGATTCGGCCAATGTGGGTATGTGAGAAGTCTTGCCAGTAGCTTCTCGTGGGTCGGTGGTTCTTTCCGGGGTTTTCCCGGGTTCTTCCTCCACCATTAATACTGGCCGCCATGTATAGCCTATCGTGTGCTGAAAAATGGCGTTAAACCCAACAACAACAACAACAACAACAACTAGTGTATTAAGGGTACTTTCATACATAATGAGTTATCGACATTTATTTCATAGATAATGAGTTATCGATATTTTTTTCATCCATAATGAGTTATCGACATTTATTTCATACATAATGAGTTAACTACATTTATTTCATACACAATGAGTTATCGACATTTATTTCATACATAATGAGTTATCGACGTTTATTTCATACATAATGAGTGTAACAATGTTCCCTCTACGCAGAAGAGGGGTGGTTAATTAGATTTGGCTGTCGTTATCTAGAGGATGACCTCCCTCGATTTTGTTGCCCGGTGTAAGTGGATAGGTAGAACATCAATAGAGAACTGAGCATAACTATTGAGAAGAAATAATACAATACGAGCCGCCTTTAGACAAAGGAAAGAAAACCCAATTTAATCAAAAAATAAACTAATAGTGTCAGCTTCAATTCAAACAAATTTACATTTACAGAATTTCAGTAGCACTGTTCTATTATTGATTCATTTCATCATGATAACGAGAGTGGTGAAACGAGCACAATGTCCACGCCTGATTTGCATCACCTAGCGTCGCTTCCTGTCTTTGTCTCCGTGTATCCCACGTCTTCCCACCTTCACATGTATACGTTTGATCATTCTTGATCCTTCTGTCCTAACCGTTTCATCTCTTATCCGGACATCCGTCTTTCGGACTGTCCCAGACTGTTCCAGATAGCTGTTTCCCTAAATGACAAGATTACCACTCAGTCTCTATTTGTATTAAAATTCTCTCACTTTCGTTACTCAGAAAGCATAACTAGCTATCCAAACACTGAATAAATTCTGCCATAAGGTGACCTTAATGATTAATGGTCCTTACAAATTTAGATTGTATTTTGAGTAAGGTACAATCGTTACCTCTAGTTACAAACAACCCCCTGTAATGTACATCTAAGTCTGACCTAATTCGACAGGTCATCACACTCGTTTCACAGCAACTGACTACAAATTAACATGTGAGGGGTGCATGTAAACAAACATTCCCGTATCTCTCTGCATACGCTACCACATGACTCCTTAGACATTCAACCTAGTCAGTTCCACTCAATAAGACACATGCTCGATTACTATTGCATAAGATTCACTAACTTCTAGCTCACGTCAATCCCTAACCTACAAGATTCTTTAAGCATTACAAAATCAGATATAAATATGCAATTATCGTTAACTCACGATAATCAGTATCGTCCTAACAGACACAGGAAATTAATTCATATAACCCTATGAAATCCTACACATCTGAAAATTTGGATCAGTCAGTTCTATCAATGAACTAGTAACTAATGACGTTGGGACCAAACAAAACTTACACTATTGGCATTAAGACCATGCCCCGAAATCTCAAAACTTTGGAATATAGGCATTAAGACCACGCCCAGCAATCTAAAAAACACAGTTTAGGCGCTAAGACAATGCCCAGCAATCTCAAAAACACAGGGTAGGTGCTAAGACCATGCCCCGTAATCTCAAAACACAGGGTAGGCGCTAAGACCATGAGTTGTGAAGGGGGGGGGGCGATATAGGGACAATGGGAAAATACATTACAGACCCCCCCTTCCGGGGGATATGGGGACAAAAACCCCTGGGCCGATATAGGGACAAGATTCATATTAGGCCTGTATAGGGACAATAGGAATGGAACAGGTGAGGTGACGTCATGGTACTGGCAACAATGTTGCAAGTGGCTGATCTGAATACGCGCGGCTACCCTAGGTAGGGACAAACACAATAGAGACAGAGACATGGAAACATGGTTAGAGGCATAGACATATACAACACAACCATAGATTGATGAATATCAATCTATCATACCTAAATTATACAATAGACTAAAAAAAATTAGGCAAGAAAGAGTAAATCTTTTCGAGGCATATGAGTGGCCCTGAAAAGGGCCTTTGGATTTCTTCTTCTTCTTCTTCTTCTTCTTCTTCTTCTTCTTCTTCTTCATTGTCTTCTAAGTTCTTCTTTTCCTCCACCAACTTCTTATTTTCTCTCCTACATTCTTCTTTATCTTTTTCTTCTCTTGTTCCTTCTTCTTCTCCTCCTCCTCCTCTTTTTTCATCTTTTCATTCTCCTCTTTTTCTATTTTTTCATTCCAAGCTCTCATTCTTATTCTATAATCTTCGTCCTCCTTCTCCTCTTTTATTTGTTTCATCAATTCCCTTATCCTTTCGTTCATCTTCTTTAAATTGTTTATCTCCATCTTCAGCCTGTGTGGACTATACTCATCGTACTGCATTCTCACCAAAAATTCCTCCAACATCCCCATGTCATCTACTGCCTTTTGCAGTGTCTTTATTGCGTCTATTTTGTTAGAAGCCATTTTTTGGAATACTCAGCGTTGAATGGCGCGAATGACGACTGCTATGATTTATATACTTGAAGCACGGACGTGAAGGAAAACATCCCTTACACTCACTTCACATATTATATATTATCCACACAGAAGGGAAGAGAAGAAAAAACACACCCATATCTATAATCCACACAAACGGACGCGAACGCACACAAACACACCATATATACTATCCACACAGAAGGCAAGAGAAGAAAAAACACACCCATATCTACTATCCACACAAACGTAGGCGAACTCATAAAACACACATACACAAACATATCAGTAAAGGAGTGTTTATAGTCACACTACTCTACATTCACACAAATTGGCAACTTGAATAGTGTCTCTTTTCTAGAGATCTGGTTAACCCCGAGAAGGGCTGTTTCTCCTTGAACTTCAGATGCACCTGGCTAATGGTGATATCTCCCAGGCCGGACACCACAGACACATCTCCTACTCCAATCATTTGCCCAATTCACATTTGTGATTGGGAGCGCAGAGGCCTCTTGAGTGGCTTCAGAACCCCAATCTTCAGTTTCTGGGATTTTGAAGACTTCCCTCTGTCTTCTCCTATGCCAGACCCGGGGATGTTGTTGTTGTTGTGGTTGCTCTCTCAAGTTTTCAATTTGGGGAGCCACAGGTCTTGGTGCTGGTACTGTTTGCCGTGCTGGTACTGACTGTGGAGGCGTCCTCATCTCAGGTTTCACATTACACACAGGACTTAGCATGAGGTGAGGCAGGATTCTTTCTGCCTTCTCTTTCTTCTTTTTCCTCTTCTCTTGCTCCTCTTCTCTTCTGGCTTCCTCCTGTAGTGCCTCCATGGCCAGTTCGTCTAGCAGCAGCCTGGCATACTCCAGATACATCTGAAGTTCCAGTAACTTTGCAATTCTGTTACTTATCTTCAATGTTGATACGTCAGCAATGGGTAGCCAGACTGCTTTCTTACTTATTTAAATTATACTGTCGTGCACACATATTTGCATGTGCCAGTTGTTTAATTCCTGCACCGCAGGATGTTAATTTTCCTTGAGAAATGGAATCAGTGCCACATTCCCCAGGCGTTACTGCACTCAAGGAGTGCTGTTAATTTTGCCGTCAGGCAGCAGAACAATAAGTTCTAAGCTACCTGAATATTAGGCTTTCATGAGTGGGAATAGTCCCAGCACACACTCATGTTTTACAGTCTGGCTCTAGCATAGAGTGAGTGGGAATAGTACCATCACTCACTCACGTTTTGGTTGTTAGCGAGGTTGTTATTGGTGCGCGCATTGCACGCTTATTTGTGTCCGGTCGAGGTAAAGGGTGGCGTAGACCAGGCGGGGAGGCACCAAGCCGTAGGGTGGTGTCCGTTGTTTCCAGGGCATAAATCTAAAATTGGTCTTCCTGCACGGACTAAGAATTTAGAAACTCTGTGCTGTTTTTATTAGAATGAGGAATTACGTGTTAATTAGAAACCTCGGATGACAGTCAGTTGGGTACCAGTATTTTGTCACCTTGTGTGACTGGCCCTAATGGTCCTGGGCTTAGACAACCTTATATGAGATATAGTTTTGGGGTCTTACTGGGTGTGCTTTATTTAGGGGCCAATCGGCCTTGGGGTGTTTGACCTCTGGTTATTTGGGAACGATCACTTTGCTTAGAGTAGTTTTTTGCCACCTTGTGCAGCGGGGCCTGATGATCACTGGACTTTTGAGCGCCTGATATTGTCTATTTGGGGCCATATTGTACTTCCCTAACCTGATTATGTGATCGCCTTGTGAGGCGGGCCCTGATGGTCCCGGTGTTCGGACTCTCTAATTCTATTGGGATGACTGTCGTCTTTTGGTTGAGAGTAGGTAGTATGAGTAGGTTAGCAAGTTATTTGGAGGAGAGCAAGAAGCAAAAGAAGAGGGGGGTGATAGAGGTATAAGAAGAATTTTTTTTTTTTTTTGAGAGTTTGATTTAGGTGGTGGGCATGCCTTACGGCTATTTATTTTTTGGAAGGGACAGACGTCTTTGCTGAATAATCAGGTCCCTAGTCGACATATCAAAGACGTCCATCCTATGTTTGAGCTGTTTTTATTGATTAGCGTATTTATGCATATGGCTCTGATTTGGAGGAGGACAAGTGTCTTTGCTGAATAATCAGGTCCGTGTTGACATATCAAAAACACCTATCCAGTGATTATGCCATCTGTATTATACGATTATTAGGTGTAGTGGCTTTTTAGAGTTGTTTGCCTGACAGGGTATTTTAATGGGGCATTAGATTTTTCCTTCGAGTCCGGTTTCATTAAAATAGTTAATGATGTTTCTATAGGTTGTATTTAAGTTGTTGTTGTTTATATCTAGGAACTCTGGTTATGTTATTGGGGATCCAATTTCTTTTTGTGCCGTTTGAAATTTAATTCTGGTCAACTGATGTTTAGAGCAGTCATTGAAAATATGACGGAGGTCCTAAATATTTACCAAGGCTGCCGGCTAGTTTTGTTATTCCTGTCCTGATTCGATTTATAAGTTTTTGGTCCGGGCTGCTAACCTTGGGTGGTTTAATGGACCTATCTGTTTCCTTAAGGGTGGAATATAAATTTCTGCCCTTGGGGGTAGCATTCCAGTATTCCTGCCACTTATTGTTAATGTAGGTTCTAGCTAGGCTTTGGGCTTCTGTGATGCTATATTTTAGTGGGGCCGGGTTAGGGTCTCCTATTTTACTTTTAGGGACTTTGTCCGCCTGTTCGTTGCCAGAGATTCCTATATGCGATGGTATCCATACAAATTCCACGAATTGGTTTTTGGTGGATAGTTCCATAAGCATGTGGTAAGTCAGAGCAAGGATCGTTTTTTCCTAATTTAGTGTTATTTGTCTTTATTGATGTTATTATACTAAGGGAGCCGCTAATGATTACTGCTTCAGGGATGTTGTTTTCTAAGACCCAGTTTAAGGATTCGTTGATAGTCCAGAATTCAGTTGTGTAAGTAGAGCAGTGGTCTGGTAATCTGGTTCCCATTTGTATGTTGAGTTCTGGGATTACCACTGCTGCTGCTGTTCTGGGTGGCTCTGGTGTTTTAAATCCATCAGTGTATATTTTAACGAAACTGGAGTAGGTGTCTAGTATGTCTATTGTAATGTTTGTTTTCAGTCGGTGCTCCTGTTCCCATTTGTTTCCATATTCGGTGGTTTTGGTGTTAATCCTTGGTTTAAGATTTTCCCAAGGGGTCTGGTCAGGGGGTTTCATGTATTCCTCCTGTTGTTCCAAAAATTGGCAAATCTTTCCTCAATTCTAGGATTTGTTTTCCACCTGGTAAGTTTGGTACTAGGTTTCGACTACACGTTTTGCTGCACTTAGTAATAGCCATTTTTGTGGGATGAGTATCTGGATGTGATGTAAGCCGCATTGAGTATCTGAGTAGCATTTCTTGTCGTCTCAACCTTAGTGGTAGGTCTCCAGTGCGTACTTGGAGTTCGTCAAGTGAGGTTGAGGGTAGAGTGCCAGAGCAGACAGCCAGCGCTTTTCTTTGAATAGCATCTATTTTTTTTTTTTTTTAGAAATGGCTGCTTGGCTGAGTTGTTTACTTGACAACCATAGTCCAGTTTCGATCTTATGAGAGCCCTATAGATAGTTAGCATTGTTTCTTGGTTGGATCCCCATGTTGTTCCTTTAATGTTTTTAGTAAATCTAGGTCTTTATTGCAAGAGTTAATAAGGTGTTCAATATGATGTTTCCAGTCAAGGTGGATATCAAAATGCATGCCTAGGAATTTTACCACCGTGCCAAAATTAATGAGTTGATCTTGAATGTATAGTTTAGGGTAGATAAGCTTGTTGTTACGTTTGGGGGTGAAAACAATTGCTACTGTTTCTTCGTTTGAGATTTGGATCCCCCACTTATCCGCCCATCTCCCTATGTTGTCTAGACTTTGCTGGATTTCTGAGATGACTTGGTTGGCAGCGGGGTTTCCTGGTCTCCAAATACCGGCATCGTCAGCAAATTGTGAGATGTTCATCTTTTTTGAGGTAAGGTTTTTATCCAGGTTGTTTATCATGAGATTGAAAAGAGTAGGACTGAGTACGCTTCCTTGTGGGTACCATTTTCTAAGGGGTACTCCTCTGAATAGGTGTTTCCTACTTTAGCTGTAATTTTCCGACCTGTGAGGAAGTTTTCAATCAGGTTGAACATGAGTCCAGTAATTCCGAAGTGGTTTAGTTTGGCAATCAGTCCTTTAGTCCAGACAAGGTCAAATGCCTTTTTTAGGTCGAGGAAAACAGCTATTAGGTTTCTGTTTTCCTTTTGGCGTTGAAAGCTGATTTTATATCCGCTTCTAGCCGTAACAGCTGGTCAGTGGTGGATCGCGTGTTTCGAAAACCACATTGATTTTCCGAAAGTAGGTTGTTACTTTCGAGGTGGTGTTTTAGTCTATTGGCCAATATTGTTTCCTTGAGTTTACATATGTTATTGGTGAGGGAGATGGGTCGGAATGAGCTTATGCTGATTGCGTCTTTGCTCGGCTTAGGGATCGGTACTATAATGGCATGTTTCCAGTTATCTGGAAGTTCCCCACTATCCAATATTTGGTTAAGTAATTTTATGATTATTTCTGTAAAGTTGGTAGGTACGTTTTTATATATGATGTAACCAATTTGATCTCTACCGGGAGATGTTTCTTTTTTGGACCCTAAAGCTATTTCCCATTCATATATGGTGATTTCACTATTTAACTTTGATTCTTTAGTTCCTAGGTCTTTAAATAGGTGTTTATGGGAGGTTTCCACATTTTGTCGGTGTTCCTGGAATTTTTTGGTGTGATTTTGATTACTGCTCATGTCTTAGAAGTGTCTGGCTAGCATGTTAGCTTTTTCTAAATTGTTTTTAGCACCTCTTATTTGGGGGTGAAAATGAGCCAGACTGACGATCGCTGCACTTTATATCCCTGGAACACGGACGTGAAGGTAAACATTCCCTGACACCAAAACTTACAATACCACTATTACTATTAACTATGGAACGCGCGAACCTAAAAGAAACACTCACGTTGACATTTTTACTTAAAAACACAGACACACACTATCGGACAAGACAGAGAAACGAAGTGTGGATTTATGCTGACAAAAGAAACGAAGTGCTTATAGACACACTTCAAAATTTTTTAACATAAAAACCACACATATTTTTGGCAATTGAATTAGTATGTCTTTTCTAGAGTATTGGGGTAGCCCTGAAAAGGGCTGTTTTTGTTAACGGGGAGTGATGGCAATCTTTTATTGTCTAAGATTGCGTCCCCGTCTGGCGGCAAGCTTTTCTACAGGATAAGGTCTTCTTCTGCGGAAAGAGAAGGAGAACTCATTGGTGTCTACTCGGCAGTCGACAAAACCTCTGTCTGGTTCCTGCTGCTGTTGCTGCTGCTGCTGCTGTTGTTGTTGCTGTTCTCTCTGCTTCTGAAGTCTGTACTACTCTGTTCACTCTTTGCTCTTTCTTGATTTCTTCTCTGAAGAGTTCTTCTCTCAGGTCTTCGGTCACTTTTAACATCCTGACATTCTCTATCTCTTCAGGCTTCGATATCAGGTTTTGCCTGACACGGTGTAAATTCACGTAAGCTTCGTTCACCTTGGCTAGTCTTGAAGGCATGTTCATAGGTTGACGAGTCAACAATGGATGGCCAGACTGGAGACTGCCTCGCTTTATATGACTCAAACGCGGACGCGATAAAAAAACATCCCTACTGGGTTTTTGTTGGGTAGAAACGCTATGATAGCTAATGTCATGGTGAGGGATAGAGAGAAGTCAAAGAGCGTATATTCACAGTGGTTTCTTTTTCAAAACACATTTTTTATTCAACAAACAACTACCAACTGACAATTGACAATAACATCAAACAAACGTTTTTGGACAAGGTTGACAACGTTGTGAAATCATGTTAGATTTCCACTGATGGAAGTCATGAGACCATTGATGTACACTACGTTTCCTAGCTGAAGACAAAAGATAGCCATAATGGTCACAAAGCCATCGATCTACTTTCTCATCGTTTCTACAAGAGTTACGATCAAAATAAGTCACTAAATGTTCTAATGAATATCCAAGACTGCGTTGATGAAGAAATTACACACAATATTGTCCACACACCATGGAATCTGTGCCTTGTAATTTCACATTATTGAATCGTATCATCTGGGCATTTCTTCTCATTAAGTCGATGATGTCGTCTTCCAAAGGGGGTAATCCATACCAATCAAAATACTCCACACAGTCCTCTTCAGCGAAGTAGACGGCTACCCAATGGGTTCCTGGGAGGTGACTGTCGTCCGTGTTGATGACATAAGCTTGATGGTCTTGAGGTTTGAGATGAGGAAGTTCATCTTTAGCACACACGACAGGATTCCAAGAAGCAGTGTACCAACTGTTGTTCAAAAGGTAATAAAGTTCCTAGGCATCCATTTTTTTTCCACAGGCAATGATACGTCATCAATTTAATTCTGAACTTTTGTTTGAAAATCTCTGACAAGTAACCGTTTCTTTGCTTCGTCTCCGAACTCTGGGCTAAGAGAGCTTCGTTGCGATAGATCTCTAGAGTAGTCAATGGAGGGCAGGAATGATCACGCAAGCCTATATACCACTCATGCAACACTGCTTCTTCCGAGATGAGACCCCAAGCGTCCTCCAGATACTCGTCCAATTTTTCTTCTTGGTTCATCATCAGGCATTTATCGTGTTGAATTTTACTGGGATGATCCTTTTGACATCCATAGCAATCCTTCTTGGTCAATTCCGTAATTTTTTCCGACAGGTGTTGGCAAAACAGGTCTCTAAATGTTGTTCTTGTTCTGGCCATCTGAACGTCACCACTATGTCCTCTTCGTCTTTGTCTTGGGGTTCTGCTTTCACGGTATCCTCCCATTCCATTTTCAAAGATTCTCTACTGTTCAAAGAGGGATAAGAGTCTTCCATAGTTTCTAATAGTCTAGAATGACTTCTGTCAAACTGTTGATTTCGATGGTATTATCGAATTCGGCATACAAGATGACGTTTATCGTCTCGGCGAGAGCTTCTGCAAACTAAGTTCCACACGCAGTTGACCGGATTTTATAGGGTGGAAATGTCCCTCGTCGCTGCCTTGGTCTGGAGTGAAATCAAAGGCCCACAAAGTGTAACCTCCTGCATAATCTTCGTACGAAATACCGTGACTGGTGTTGGTTCCTAGCTGTCTAGTAGCTTCTTACAGGGACAAGTACGATCTCAAGTAATTCTTCTGGGCAAAGTTAGGTTTGAAGGGTCTGGTACACAAGGTCTTGCCATCGCGACTGACTTCGATCCTGGACACTCTATAGTGCTTAAACTGGAAAGGATTTTGATTGTGGGCTCCGTTGAGGGCTGCATTGCTGACGATACCAACGATTAAACGTTTGAGAAACTGTCCTTGGAACAGATGATCTTCGATCTTGGATTGGAGTCTAGCAGCAATGGTGAAAGTTTTCACTTCTACGCGTCGTATCGGATACTTGGCGGTCGTTCTGCTCAATGTGTGACTGATGTCGTTTCCCGCTTTAGGTAACGCTTCTACGTGGGGCACGTAACGTCTGGCTTCTTGGATGATGGTTTTGTAATCGTTGGCATGAGATATCAAATGGAAAGCGACACTTCTGCAGTTTAGTCTCAGGCGAATATCCACTCCGTTGAGCAAATATTTGTTTTGCAACCACATGTCCAAATGCAAACAATACATCAGTTCCAAATTTCGTCCTTGCAGGATTTTCTTTCGACGGTCGTTAAAGCCCACATTGTGAGGATCGTCATCGACTGTCAGGGCTGTGTCGTTAAACTTGTCCTCACCTGCGGTGTCAGGTTTCTAAACCACGCATTCATCCAGATGAGTGTTCTTGGCCTCTTTTCCGTACGTCAAGAGATTTTCCAGGTGCGCTCGGTAAGTTTAAGCATCCATGCTACTGCTGACCAGTTTGTTATTCAAGTACAAATCCACTTCGCTGAACAAGGAATGCATGAAACTGTTGACGGGAGCTACTCTGGCTCCCGGATTGGTGTTGTCCGTTTTGATCACTTTGAGTTTAAGGTACAATTAACTGCTATTGAAATCGATGTGATATTCGGGCTGTCCTTTGATTTCAAACTGGATGGGAACTGAATCCGTCAAAGATGAGACGGGATGAAATTCGACCCATTGGGATTCTTGCATCGTCATCATGGTGGGTGGTATAGCAATCAGATCCAGTTCCGTCTTGGAACAGACGCAACACTCTCGGTGCATCATTTTCTTTCTTTCTGTGACTTAATAATCAAAAACGTCTAAGTCTCGGACGGTTTTTCTAGTCTTTCTAGCTCTGGGGGTGTGAAGTCCTCTGAAGGAGTATTTTCATCGTCTCTTTCTGCCTTGTCCTTGCTGTGGCGTTAGCGAAGTGGGAATGCCTGACTCGGCAGAGTCCGGGGCATTTATAGGAGTTTCTCGTCGGCCCAAAATGTCTTTGCCCGTTTGAAACAAGACATTTTAGCCTGCTCTCAAGAAAGCTTCTTTTAGATTTTGTTTGTCAATGATGACATTTTTGAGAAATTATTTACCTTGCGTCAACGCGGCATCTTTCAAGGCGTGCAATCCCCGTGTCACCATCGGTTTTAAAACTGAGGGCACCGAACGAAAGGCTGATTTCAGCATATCTCCTAAACAATGTCCTCGCTGTCGAGCGACTCCTTGGTACACAGGATACATAACTTACAAGGAGTTAGAGCAATCGATGTAGAAAATGGAGTTTCACTGTGACTTTCCATTTGGTGAAAAGTTGACGAATCCTTCTTTCCTGTAGAGATCGAGAAGTATCGAGATGAAAGCGTAAACCTTTTAACAGAATGAGTCTCTCGTGTACATTTAAAGGGACCACTTTCATGTTTTGGTTGGTATGTGCTATTCGTAAAGAGTCCACAAGGAATCGGTCGGTAAACGAAATCCCAGAAAGGAAGTCACTAAGACACACACCACACGTCAACCCCAATTCAATGGACACAATTCTCGTAGAATGCGATGGTAATCCTCCACTGTCTACATACTGTCATTGATTTCCTTCCACGGAATCTGTTGTATCACGAATGATAAAGGTCGAGACCTGGTAACCCGTTTAAATACCTCTTTTTGTCGGAGGCAATAAGTGTACTTTCTGCACAGAGATGATCGTACTTCAGTGGCGAATCTAAATTGTCGAGACACTAACTTGCACATCAAACAGCGTTCAGAAGTGTCCTCTTGAACTAAGTTTACATTGCGTGGAAGAGTTTGGTAATCCTCTAACAATTCTTCTGGAATTCGTTGCAGTGTGTCTACCTTGTAGTAAAAAGAATCAGTGACAAACCAGTCCTTCTCGCACAGGCGTAGTTGAACAATGTCTGACCATTGGAATGCTTTCATCAGAATCAGTCCTCTTGTAGCATTTAGGTATCAGTGGTTTAAACATCGGTGACGTAAAGGATGGAATTGTTCTTTGTGTTTCACTTGTATTTTCACTAACTCTCGGAATATGCGTTCTCTCAACTCCACAGGCAAACCACGAATGTAAAGTATCCATGACCATGTCAGTCAAACACTTCTCCTAGAGCAAAAGTGACGGATGTAGTGAGTAATTTCTGGCCACTGCCATTCCAGGAAACGGTCAGTAATGTTATCAAAATCTTCTAATGCAAATGGTCTAAAGAGGAATTCGGAAGAACGCACACTTGATCAAGAGAAATCTGACTTGTTTGTTGACTTTTATCAATTTCCTCTTGTGAATTTCTCGACATAAAAATTCCTCAGTCGCCAACTGAGATTTTGCTCTGACAAGTCCCTGCCAAATTTCCTTGTAGATCTTCTCTTGCAATTCGCTTGGTAATCTTTTAATATTATTTTATAAATGGAGTATAAATATTTGTCTAGGTGTTGTCCAACGTTGGACTCCTAGCCAAGTTGGTTTCTTAAACGACATGATATGCCACTTCAATGACGAGGTCCCACTAAAGGTAGGTAGTGACAATCTGGAGACCATCGAGCATGTTCCAGGTAAGCGCAATCTTTCTTCTCCCACTCGTGAAGTGACACACCGCAACACTTGACTTTATCCCCGTCGCCCAAGTTGATAAATCCGGCACTGGCTAATTCTTCGGGGGTAGGTCCTCCCAGATATTTTGGCCATTTTCCTCGGAAGGTTTGGAATCGACTTTCAAAGTCGCAGTATTCAGCAATCGCACAGGGAATCGTCTTTCACATGTTCATTTGGATGAGGGTACGGTGAAATCCGCAGGAGTTTGCTCAGTTTTGGAAGGCAACCGTAGGGTGGTAGTAGCATGGTTTCATGATGACATCCACTATGAAAACCAGTAAAATGAAAAGATGTACGATGACGAGTGGCATTGCTTTCTCATCCATGAGGTTTGACACGCACAGCATCACTTTCCATGGTAGGTATAGTCATAGCAAAGCTCCCGTGAAGTGATGCTGAATTACTGAGGTCACATCGTACGTCATCCCTGCCATCGCAAGGTACAGCATCGTACTCGAGTTTCTTGTTGGACTTGAGTCTTACGCTTGATACTTGCTGTTTGAAAGGATTCATCTTTCTCGCTTCGTGTTGGTAGTTACAAATGAACTATCGGTCTTGGACGTTGTCTCTTTTTATATGCTGACCAATATTGACGTGACCGTACGGTAAAGTGAAGTGATTGGGAAGCCGTACTCGCTTCTGGTACACGGTTTGATACACTTTTTCCAAGTGTCGACTGACGATTTGGTGTGTGGGTAAACGTACAATCTTGTGAGGTTCGTAAGCGGTCACTTTAAAGGTTCCATCCTGTCCAGACTGCAAGGCTTCTTTTAATATGCCAAAGGTCACCACTCGATCGGTGCGATAATTGAGAGTCAATCCTTTCACTTTACAATCCGTGTGCACTTCCTTATGGGTCCCGGTATTCGTAGCCGTAATTTTTGGGACCGCCACTAGCAAAACTTAGAATCTTGTCGTCGGGATGCTCGTCTGTCCAGGCTCCTAAACGGTCTCCTTCGATGTCAGGGTGACAGTGACCCAGGCGATCGATGTAGATGCAACTGTCCATGTCAAAATACAGCACACGATATCCTAATTGGTGTAACGCTTCATACAATTTTAAGCGAGCATGGGTTGTCACGTAGGCCGCAATGATGGCATTTCCAAATTCGTCGGCTTCTACAAAGTCCGGGTTTTCTTCGTAATTGACTAAGATCAAGTCCTCACGAACGACGTCTACGTGTTTCATGTATTTAGTTTTGTCGTGAATCATTTGGAAGTAGCGGGAAGGTTCTGTCAAATACTCCGTCTTGGGCAAACACGGTCGTTGTGCCATTTTGCCCTACAAGCAATTTAACATATCTTTGGCAAACGATTGCTTTTCTTGGTTTTTCTCGACGTGGTCTAAAGTGATGCCTTCCTTTTCTCAGTATTTCTCTTTGAATTTGTTTAGGTCTTTGGGAGTGTGGCACCAGGAAGGATAGCCACTGGCTTCATGTTTCAGTTTTAAAAAGGCGTCCACGTAGTCTTCGAAGATGCCTTTCTGAGTCTCGTCGCCCTTGTGGTACTGTTCTGTCTTGGGAAAGTGGTAAATTTCGTACACTTCTAACTGTTGGTATCCCAAGTCCAGAGCTTTGAACAATTCCACGCTAACCCACGTTCCTGTCAAGGCTCGCTCTTCCTGAGTGTGCTGACAAGGTCGGTCTTGGTTGCACGTTTTGGCACAAGTACAGCACAAGATAAACATCAAATTTCCTTGGCAATGGTGAGGTGAAACGGGATGGTACAAGTCCGTGGGAGGCAAGACTTTGCACTTGATCAATCCCTCGTATTGTCGAATGTTGTCCAGGTCGATGTGTTCCGTCAGGAACTGCGGGTGCCCTGCGGGAAAGTGACAATATTTGCACACATAAGGATACAGCGAACACACATCCAAGTATTTGATTTCTTCTCCTTTCTCCTCGTCGGCTTGTTATAGCTGTTACGTATATGTAATTTAATTGCAAGTTATAAATTCTTTTTTTATTATATTTTTGTTTCATTACATATTATTGTAATGATAACTTTATTCACTGGATTTGACTTTTTTCGGAAAATTCAGTTTTCTGTTTTTACCTGATAAACACGCAGTTTATTGCTACATTATATTGGTAAAGTGGTAAACACTGAGTGAAAATCATTGGTTGTAGTCAAGGTCATTCTTGGCTTGCGTGTCAACTCTATTTTGTAAACAACTTTTTATTATTGAATCTTATAGTAAGATTCGTTCAGTAGAATCAAATTCATCCATGGAATACGTGACACCCAACCTGTTATTTTACTGAGTTGTTCGAGTTAAGTGACCAGACTCCACCATGTGATCTAAAATTGTGGGTTAAAACAGATGTTTTTAGTGTTTTCAGACAGTCGCATGTTTACACCTTTAGAGCTCAAGGTGTTTTTTTTTTTTTTTAATGTTGATGTCAGTTTGATTTAAACCTCTTCTATTGTTTGGATTTAATTATTTATATTCTCTGGAAAACATACAAGTGCTCTTCTTCATAAAAATTCTTGGACAAAGACATTTTGTGGAAATTATTCTGGAATTCTAAACTGGAACGTTAAAAATTGTGATTCAACGAGGAACAATTGACATCAGTACAACGACCTCATCTGACGTCATTGCCTTCCATATTGGAACTTCATCGGGATTCAAACTTTGATTCATTTAGAACTTTTTAGTGATAGGACTTATATTTTTAAATTCTAGGATTAGTTTTTGGATTAAACTCAGAAACCGTAAGTCCTTTTACAAATTTTTACCTTGTTTTCTAGGGAAATAAATTATTTTGTTAAATTTACAAAGCTTAAAGTATCGGTTTTCAAACGGTGATGTTACTTGTGTTCCCACATTTCCATCACTTGGTATCCTTGCTGTTCTAACTTCAATCGCCGTTGACAAGTAGCCTGGTACAAGTCTTCCATGGTCCATTGTAAAATCTGATTTTTAGTGCCACGTTGATGGTAACAGATGGGACATCCGTGAAATAAGCACCCGTTAAACTCGTACACGATCTTAGGGTTTTCTAAGTCCCAGCCATCCACCAAATACGTTCCGATGGTCTTTTCGCCTCCTCCGTTGCGAGCATGTTGGATCCATTTGTCTTCCTTGTCGCACAAGTAATGTAACCAGTGTATTGATTTGACCGAGTATTGACGTTTGACAAAGTTGATCGTCTGAGGACTTATGACAGCCAAGGTGTTTTCGGGCATGAATCTTTGGCGGTACACTAAGGAACACGCTTTGGCAATGGTGCAGGCTTCTTTCAAATGGTCGATCCCTCCGTGCTCCATGAATAATTCTCGAAATTTTCAACAGCAACGCCGTGAAATGTCCACGTCGGAACGAAAATATTTTAACATTTCTTCCTGAAAGTGAAAGGGTTTCGAGGCGTGAGTCTGGTACCAACTGTAGAAAGCTTATCGTTGTTCTGTGCGCATGTTGTCAGGGTCATCGTAGGCAAAACCTCTTGCAAATGGGTTAGAACGGCGTGTTGATTGGCTTCGGTATTGAAAAAGTGCGGAAAATAGCCTTTGACCATTTCTGTCATTCCAAACGTTTTAGGCATTCGACTCAATGGCATGGCCAAGTAACTCATCGAATCTTTAAACTGCGCTTGGCCCACTTGCATGGAAATGATTTTGGTACCGTTCAAAGTCACTTTAGGACGTTCAGTACTTTGTTCCGTATAGTATATCAAAAGAAACTGTCCATCGTATCCCGAGAAATCATGAGCCATCCCGTGGAATAGCGATGACAATCTCCGTAACGTTTGATGTACTCTTGGCTCCACGTCTCGTCGATGGGGTCTAAGATCCATTGGGCGAAATCGACCAGCGTGTTCGGTCCCCGAAAGATTTTTTCACGTCCTCCAGGAATCTTGCTGCAGTGAGGGCAATGACTAAAGATAGGCTCTTGGATGCTCTTCTCGCACGCTCGGTGAGACACGCAGAAATTAGGAATGTGAATACCAGTCTCTTGTATGCATTCGAAATCGAAAAAGATGAAATTTCCTTTCTTCTGGTCATCTTCTTCCTCTTCATGGTATTTTTGAATGTAGCATTCGTGTTCCAAGTCCACGATTTGGTGACAAATGTGATATCGTTTCTTTCCTGAACAGACGTGAGCCTTGGCACTGTTGGTACGTATCACTTGTCCACAACTAGGGCACAATCTCAGGAGTTGACAAGCACATTTCTGCTGTGAATCTTGCGTTTTCAGATGTTTTTGGTAACAGGTCGGACTGACAAAAGTGCGCCGACAAGCTGGGCAATAGACTTGTTCTTGTCCTTCGTCAAGACAGGGTTTAGGGGCCAAACATCCCTCACATTTCAATCCACAATGCTTGTGCTGCTCTCGATTGTTATAGCCATGGTCACATTTCTCACAGTAATAACTGTATCCCAGGAATCCGGTGATACTGGTGATGGCATCGAAATGTTCATCGTGATGATAGACGTGAATGTATTTTCCGTCTTTGAAATTTTTGCCTCGAAACAGCAGAAGTCCGCGCACGTCTTGAGGGTGTACTTTCAAGGTGTAGCGTGGAGCTAAGACGTCTTGCAATTTTTGCATTTCAGGAATGCCACAGGGTGTGTCTTTGGATATCCCTGCTTGCTGTAACAGGAGGTTTGCTTCTCTTCGTTGTTTGGCTCGACCCGATTTTTTTAATTGTTTGCCATTTTTTCTTTTCCATTCTGCCGTGTAGTTCTTGTCGGCATACGTTCGTACCACCACGATGGCACGGGCTAAACACATCTGGTCTTGAGGATTGTTAATTTGAACGAGGCTGCGCTTGACGCTGCGAAGGTCGTCCACCAATAATACCTTTTTGCGCTGTCCGATCCCTTGGGGAAGAGACACGTGGGTAATGAACAGTGTCGCTTTTCCATCGGTGATGTGAAACTTGTCGTTGGATTGTTGCACGTGTTGAATCTTGTCGATGACTTTGGAAGGTGTCAGTTCTGCTGGGCTGCAAAACTCGATCCAAACGGGGGATTTCAGACTGTCGTGATGAATGGAAAGTCTCAAGCGGTCGTCTTCCTTGGCTTCACATTGCTGTTTCAGTGTGGTTAACAAAGAATCCCACACATCGGTGATGAACCCCTCTGCTTTCTCCAACGGTACGTCGGACTTGAAATCTTTAAACTTCACCGTGTACGTGTAGGCTGTGGTTCTAAATTTTCTATACTAGCGTTTGTCCGTCTCTCGCATGTGGAAGTACTTTTCAGGGTTTACTGGTAGTGGTGAACTTTGGTTGGGTGTAGACTCTCTGGGTCTGTATTCTGGTTCACTCATGTCATCTTCAAAATCGCTGCCATGAATCTGAGCCAAAATTTCAGCTAAGTCACGTTTCTTCCTCTTACTTTCTTCTTTTTTCTCCACGAAATGATGCCATCGTTTCATCTTGACTGCAAAAAGTCAAATGACTACATTTGAAACGGCATGGACACCTTTATATTCATGTCAGGGTCGGTGTTATATAAAGGGCTAGTGCCTTCCCTCCCAGTATTCATTTCACTCTCAAGACGACCAGCACGATGGAAGAACCCACACAGATCGAACTTCTGATCAGAGCTTCGCGAGCTGTGATACGTAAGTTTTCTTCAGACAAGCCGACGGACTACTCCCCCTCTTTTCGAGATAAAAGTCAAGATACTTGCTATATCTGTCAGAAGAAAGGGCATTGGGCTACAGAATGCCCAGACCGTCAAAAAAGCAAGACAGGTGTCAAAAGAAACAAAAGTCAAGATACCTGTTATCATTGTCAAGAGAGAGGACATTGGTCTTCAGACTGCCCTAAGAAACAACAGGAGCAGGAGGAAGAAGAAGAAGAGGTGCCCTCGGCAAAGTAAGAACCCCGACACGTTCAGAAAGGGAAGAAAAGAAGACGAGAAGAAAAAGTGAGGAAGAAGAGGAGGAAAAACCTGTGAAAGTGAAGAAATTCAGAAAACAGAGAGTGAACAAAAAAAGACACAGAAGAAGTCTATGAACTTTTTTGAAGTGTTGTGTTGTGTAGTGACATTAGATTGTAAAATGTGTACCAGAATAGACCAGACAGAAAAAACGTAAGGGTCTCCTGGTTTTGATTTTTTAGAAGAAGGGCCTACACTCACCCACTCACGCACGTACATCATGGGGTTAAAAAAGGGATTTTGAGTTGTAATTGATTGAGGCAAATTGAATAATATCTCTTTTCGAAAGATGTGGGTAGCTATGAAAAGGACCGTTGGTTGTTTTGTTTTATTTATATGAAAAAACAAAAAACAAACTCAGGAACGAGAAGCAATCAGCTTTAACTGCCTTAAGCTTTTGTCACGGCCAAGGCCTACTTCTGGACCTGCTCCCGTCGACGATTGGGTAGAAATCACTAGGGCTGGTATCTCAGTCGTAGTAACAGGCTTGGATTGTTTGGCTCGGGAAGGTCTTTTTCTCTTGGGTCGTAATAAAGAAGTCTGATACATTTGTTTCAGACTCCTTAACTCTGACAAAATGTCTAAGAGTACCGTTACCGTTTGAGTTTCACTGTTCTCCTTCTCTCCTAGACCTTGTTTCTTCTCTGCTTCTTCTTCTTCCTGTCGTTTCCTTCTTGCCTCTTCTTCTCGCTGTTGCTGTTGCTGTTGAAGGAGAAAAGCTTGTTCTGCTTCTTTCTGCTGTTGTAAAAATTTCTCCAATTCTTCTTTCTGTCTCTGTTTAAAATCCTCGATGTGTGGTAAAGAAGGAGAAGGTGGCGAAGGTACTGGTACCGGAACAAATTCTTGCGAAGAAGAGAGAAAATCCACTAAATCCCAATTAAAATCGACCTCTTCAGGAAGTAGACCTGTGTTGACTTTGGTAACCGCTGCTATGCTATCGCTTCTCTTCTCCACAGCCGGTGCACCCCAATTCATCGTCTTCTTAGTGTCCGTCATGTTTCAAAAAACAATGTCGCATCGATTCACTGCGCACAGACGCTAGCTCACCTATATAGGGAATATGACGTCACATGTATCTCTCTTCGGATTGGATGACAGACTCCACGCAGTGACTGTATTTTGTAACGCGTTTTGGGATTGGTGAAAGAACTCAATCCGTTTCGATCCGGTCTTCCACTATAAATAAACGCGGTTCATTTCATTCCCTTCACCTGTTCTCGCCACAAGATGTGGACAGACGTTGAATCCTCTACTCTCATATCGTCGTTGCTGTTCCGTACGGACTTACCCATGTATGTTAAATCATCATGGACAATCATCCAGATCACCGAGACGAACGTTTGGAAAAGAAGGATCTATGTGGAGACAAGGCTGTCTGAAGCGAATCCTCATCTACGGTCCAGAGGTTAGACGAAGTTTAAGAAAGAGAAGAAAATCAGTGTTAACGAAATAGTGTTAACATAAAAAACCAACGGCCCTTTTCAGGGCCACTCATTTGCCTCGAAAAGATATCTTTTCTCTCTTGCCTAATTATTTTTAGTCTATTATATAATTTAGGTATGATAGATTGATATTCATCAATCTATGGTTGTGTTGTATGTGTCTATGCCTCTAAGCATGTTTCTATGTCTCTGTCTCTATTGTGTTTGTCCCTACCTAAAGTAGCCGCGCGTATTCAGGTCAGCCACTTGTAATATTGTTGCCAGTACCATGACGTCACCCCACCTGTTCCATTCCTATTGTCCCTATACAGGCTCAATATGAATCTTGTCCCTATATCGGCCCAGAGTTTTCTTGTCCCCATATCCCCCCAGGGGGTGGGGGTGGGGGTCTGTAATGTATTTTCCCATTGTCCCTATATCGCCCCCCTTTACTACTACCATGCCCCTTAATCTCAAAAACGCAGGCTTGGCGCTAAGACCATGCCCCGTAATCTCAAAACGCACAGCATTGGCATTAAGACCATGCTCCATAATCTCAACACATTGGAGCAGAAAAATCAACGTCAAGTTCAAAACTCCAAATTCAGGTCCTGTCTTCTCGAAACTTCCTGTGCACTCCAAACCCAAGCTCAAGACAAAATTCCAAGTCATATAGTGCAGTTAGAGCATATCTAGGTCTTTACAAATATGGTATGTTTGTTGAAGAACCAGAGTTAAGAAAATTCTAAATTCTTTACATGATTCTGAACTTGTTATACCGTATGTCAGCCAGTCTTTGATCGCAGTCTTGAAAGTTGTTCTCGAAATGTTTCGAGAATAAATGAACTTGATCTCGGAGTAAATCCGTGCTATTGAAGATTAGTATAAAAACACAGAAATAAAACTCGAGAAAATCTTCAAAGTTCTCTGACTGAAACTTTATTCAAAGGAATGACAAATTGTCACAATGTTTCTAACCATAAGCATGAGTTTGTATTTCTTGCTTAAAATTTTGAGAATACTGGGTCATATTTGTCAAGGTTTTCTAATTTTCTCTGTATTTTTGCAAGATCGAGGTTACATATACGAGTAATGCGTATATCCGTTACATTCTGTTCATATATGAGTAATGCATATATCCGTTACATCCTCTACATATACGAGCAATGCGTATAACCGTTACATTCTCTACATATACGGCTAAAGCGTATCAGTGTTATATTCTCTGCATACACAAGTAATGCATATAACCGTTACATTCTCTACAAATAACTGCTGAATAGTTATAAAATCTTTTTCCTTCGTAGTCCAGTCGGTGCCAATCACGTATGTCCCGGACTTGGCTGTTTCAAAGGGTTTGATAAAGTCACAAGCAGCCCTACTAATTTCTATAACTGGAATTGCGAACATCTTGGGAAGAATTGTCTCCGGTATTATGACTGATCTGTTTCACATTAAGTCAATCGTAACTTACACCAGCGCACTACTGACAGCGTCTGTTGTCAATTTCATGATGCCATTCTGTACATCGTTTTCATACTTCGCTACATGTTGCGCTGTATTCGGATTGTGCATGGGTACGTAACTCTGATTTACACTTAGTCGTTGACGTTCATTTATACCATTTATTTAGCAGTTACACAGTAAGTATTTGTTTTGTTTTTAGGAACACAACGTAAGTAAAGTATACGTAAACTATTCATATGCTCTTTTTTAGGTGAAATGTAATGTCTTAATGAACCATTTAAATGTTTACCATTATATTCTTAAAGTCCTATTCTGACTCATGTAAGACTGATATGAATACAGTTTTTATTACGTTTTGGTACAGTTCCCTGTTTTATGACGTTTTGGTACAGTGCCCAGTTTATATTACGTTTTGGTACAGTGTCCAGTTTTTTATTACGTTTTGGTACAGAGCCCAGTTTTTATTATATTTTGGTACAATGAAGAGTCTTGCGATAAATGTTACGGTAATATATTGTCAAACTAGGGGTTGAAAGTGATTGTCATTAATGATGAAGGTAGTCAGTCTTAACTAAACAATTAAATGTCCATGAAATCTGCATCAAACAGGAACACATATATAAACATAAATGATCTAGTTTTCATTTCCCCGCTGTCGACTAAAGAAATTACTAATTATGGGTTTTGCACGTGGCTTTTTACATCTTTCTTCCAAGTTGACATCAGCATTTTCTTTTTTGTCTAGAAACCTGGAAATAATAAATAAATAAATAAATAATTTCAGCAACTGCTGTTTCTATGCGGACGATAGTTCTGGCAGATCATCTCGGGATTCATAAACTGACTCAGTCCTTCGGAATTGTGGCACTTTTTCAGGGAGTTGCTTTTATGACCAATGCCCCTGTAGCAGGTAAATATATGTGGGGTTTATTTGTTCCAAATTTCATCTAGTTACGTACAATTCAAATTAATTACGCTATGTACACATCACTCCCTGTAGAACAAACCCACTTGATCATGTGTTGAAATAATCTGACAAATTAGATCCAAGCATGTACTGATACTGACTCGTGTTTTAGGGCGTGATCTTGCATATTCTTTAAAATGTGATGTTCTGCGCCACAGCGCCAGACTATATAAAGTATAAATTTCCGGTTATGTCATGATAACAAGAAGTATAAATTTATAACTGTAAGTGTACCTGGGAGAATACATTTAAATATGTGGACCGCTAGCGACATCTGTTGTTTGCAAGAGGTGTCACAGTCAAGATCAGATTATACAGCATACATAGAGCGCTTTTGAAGTAGTCGATAGTAAAACACAGTTGTCTTTCTTGCCCTATTTCGTACGAAAAATGACATGCCAAACAAGCCATCTAGCCATTGGCAACAATAATTACGCAACGAGTTGAATGCCGTTTGCATAAAATTGAATAGAAACATGTATCGCATTACTTACAGAAATAATGCATTTATTATTTCTAGATATCTTAGATAATTACTTTGGAAAGTTAAACATTTTTATTTGTACGATTACCGATGCTGCAGGACATGCATCGAGTGTGAATTGATACAAGTGTCATGTTAAAAACAGTGATATATTGAGAGTCTTTGCAAATCAGTGCTTTACTTAATAAAATACAGCAACGAAATGCATTACTTGACGAAGTAAGGCAATGAAATGCGTACTTGACGAAGTAGGGTTATGAAATGCATTATTTTGACGAAGTACGGCAACGAAATGCGTTACATGACGAAGTACGGGAACGAAATGCGTACTTGACGAAGTAGGGTAATGAAATGCATTATTTTGACGAAGTAGGGTAATGAAATGCATTATATTGACGAAGTACGGGAACGAAATGCGTTACATGACGAAATAAAGAGAGTATAATGCATTACTTGAGGAATTACTGCAATGAAAAGAGTTACTTTATGAAATACAGCAAGTAAATGAATTACTTGAGGCAAAGAAATGCAGTACTTGACGGAATACGGTGACAAAATGAATTCCTTGGGGAAATACTGCATTGAAACGAGTTACTTGATGAAAATAGGCAAGGCAATGCGAGTAATATATGTTTATCAGTGCATAACGAGCATTCATCTGCGAACAGTCTCGATTTAGATCAGATATTGCGAATTAATTTGATAGATGGGTTATATTTGGAAATTTTAAGTTGAACGAATAGCGCATGCAATCAGGTTAGGTTCAGAGCAGAGTAGGACAACTAGGACAAATTCTGGGGGCCAACAACGGCCAGGGGGTCCACCGCCGTTACAATTTGTAATTCATAGGGGCCTACTGGAGAATTTTTCCTAAAGCCCACAGATCCTGTCCACGGCTCTGGTTTGGCTATAAGCTCTTAGTTGCGTTGGAGTTATACAAGAGAAAAGACGGTCTTTGACTGGCTCAAAGTTTATTTTTATCTGATGTGAGAGGATGTTAATGCTTAATATTTTCCTGTTCGTTGCAATTAAAAGAATCGTTGCACTAGATATTCAGCCAGCTATGTGCTCTTTTACACCGTTACAAAAGAGAATACACGTGGGGGCTTACTATATTTTTGTTAATGATAATTAAACTGCAAATTTATTTAATAAATTTTCATTTAGGTTTTCTTCTCGATGCACTTGGATCCTTCATTTATCCTTTCATAATGGCGGGTACAATGTATCTAGTCTCAGGATTAGCATGTTTTGTGGTGTTCGTCATTGCTGTAGGACATAAACCGAAGAACCAGTCTGAAAACGCTGATGCTACTGATTCAGTTTCCGGTAATGAGCAAAATACTTCCGTTTCCGGGGAATCTTCAACAGATTTATAATATACTGAAAGTTCTTGGGATGAAAAATGGATGCGCAATAGAGAGATTGTACACTCCGTCAAATATCACAGTGAATAACCGTACAGCGTTTTATTGCCTGTTGTACTGAAATGTCGGGGTGTCGGATTTAAATAATTATGAATGCAGTGGTAGGATTCTAAGAAAATATATTGGATTGAAAGGATGAAAGTTGTGACTTTTTTATTTTAATTGTTTTTGCAAAAGTTTGAAAAGAAAATAATTAGAAAATCTGGTCTCACACGAGGCCCATAAACAGAAGCTATAAGTAATTATCGTGAAAGTTAAGCTGTGTTGACCAGGAAAGAAGGATGTTTTTAGATATAAAATACTGTTTTATTATCGTGGCAGTTAAGTTGTGTTGATAAAGGAAGGCGTATTTTTTTTTTTTATACTGTTGTATGGAATTACGAGACTAATGTGTACCACACCATGTAACTGCCAACTTTATCGTAGAAATGTATCGAAATAATCCACACCATACAACTTTGTCGTAGAAATGTATCGGAATAATCCACACTATACAACTTTACCGTAGAAATATATCGGAATAATCCACACTATACAACTTTATCGAGATGTATCGGAATAATCCACATTATACAACATTGTACTCATTGGTAAACTGGACTTTGCTGTAGATTGCTGTTTTCAGCTGTACGGTGGGGAGTCGTTTTTGCATCCAAAATTTGAAACTTTTATGGCATGCGTCTGAACAGTTGAAAGGGGTGTGGGTGTGGGTTAAACAACAATAAATAAGGTATGATTCGATGCGATATCGTCCTGGATAGAGCTCGTCCTTTAGTGGTCGCAGTCTGGCGTGTCTCGCGTATTTATGAGTCTTTAACCTGAGCCAGGAATCACCCATCAGTCTGTGATCAGGCTAGGCTTACTGTATTACCAGACAAGGAAATGTAAATGCGATATATTGCTACTGTGTCGTGTTTTGTTTGTTTGTATATAAAAATATACGAAACTAAAAAGCCATAAGTGATTTATATTTAAAAAATATGACAACAGACTAATCCGGGTACTAGAGCAAAATGTTTTCCACGTGATTCGCTATTGACAAGGTATGTTTCACCGCCCACTCAGTCTTTCCAGAGTTAACCAGCACAAAAAAATAAAAATAATGTGGGATATTTAACAAACGTCCATGCAAATATTATAAGCTGGAGACTGTGCCTTATATTCTAGTTAAAAATAAAGCCTTTTTCGTGTAAAGTACAGTCATGTACGTCCTTAATTTTTCGTTTAATTACAGTTTTATTGCCACAGTTTTTGGAAGCAAAGGTGCTGCTCACTGCGCTTTAGTAAATAAGTTTTAAAGTCAGGTAAACTCCGACTTTTTGACGCTTCATTTAATTTAAAATCAAATCTGCAATTTCACTCTTTTTACATTTTTCTTAAATTCTGAGATAATTTATGAAGAATATACACTAATAATTTGCTCGATCCGATGTTGGATTTCGAAATCCAACATTTTTTGGGACGAATGCGTACTAAAAGCGTTATTTTCCTTCGTACAGTTTTTTGCATTTATTTTTATATAATTACGTGCTATCAATGTACAGGGGTTCCAAAGGCTTTAGATACTTTGGATTCCTTTTTGTTCAGATGATGCACGCCAATGGTATACACAATTTACATTTTCAAATTTCCCATGAGACTTTCTTGAAAATGGAAAATAAACCTTAACCAACCCCGAAAATGACACCATAACCATCGGAATAATGATCATCTCTTAAATTCGGAATAAGCCCAACTACAAAAGACCATTTATGTAACACCTGTATGGATTCTTTTGATTTCAACCCCAAGCCTACCATCTACTGAGGACATATAAAAAAAACGTGTAATTGATATCCATTCCAAACCTACTGTCTACTCAGGTTCTATAGAAAATGTGCAATTGATATCGATCCCAAGCCTACTGCCTACTCAGAACCTATAAAAGAATATGTTATTGATATCGATCCCAAGCGTACCATGTACCCATGACCTGTAGAAGAATGTGTAATTGATATTCATCCCGAGCGTACTGTCTACTCAGGACCTATAGAACAATGTGTAATTGATATCGATCCCAAGCCTACTGCCTACTCAGGACCTATAATAGAACAATGTATAATTGATATCCATCTCAAGCCTACTGTATACTCAGGACCTATAGAAGAATGTGTAATTGATATCGATCCCAAGCCTACCATGTACCCAAGACCTGTCCGTGATAAGCTTACCATCTACTTAGAACGTATAGAAGAACGTGTAATTGATATCCATCCCAAGCCTACCATGTACCCAGGACCTATAGAAGAATGTGTATTTGATATCGATCCCAAGCCTACCATGTACCCAGGACCTATAGAAGAATGTGTAATTGATATCGATCCCAAGCCTACCATGTACCCAGGACCTATAGAAGAATGTGTATTTGATATCGATCCCAAGCCTACCATGTACCCAGGACCTATGGAAGAATGTGTATTTGATATCGATCCCAAGCCTACCATGTACCCAGGACCTATGGAAGAATGTGTAATTGATATCGATCCCAAGCCTACCATGTACCCAGGACCTATAGAAGAGGGTGTAATTGATATCGATCCCAAGCCTATCATATACCCAAGACCTATGGAAGAATGTGTAATTGATATCGATCCCAAGCCTACCATGTACCCAGGACCTATAGAAAAGGGTGTAATTGATATCCATGCCGAACCTGCCATTTACTCGGGACCTAACTGAAGAACAATAATTAGTTGTTTTCTAAGTAGAGTTCAGTGATAACGTACACTCCAGATCTGTTGTTAACACTGTATAAATTACATTTTATTCGTCGTATAATACCCAATACCTGATCTTGAATAGCAAAAACAAATTAATTTCGGAAGAGACAGAAACCTGTGCATCACTAATTGAGTCTTTCCAAAGTTATTCCCCTTTAATCGATTATTAAAAAAAGTGCTAGTTACGTGAGTTTATGCGATTTTATTAATCCGCTCTTTTTCTCTTTTTTTTTTTTTTTCGGAAGAGGAGGAAACCTGTGCGTCACTAATTGACACTTTCCAAAGTTATTCCCCTTTAATCGAATATAGAATAAAAAGTGCTAGTTACGTTAGTCTATGCGATTTTATTAATCGTCTCTTTTTCTCCTTGTTTTTCTTCAGTATTATAATACAGGTAAGATAATTTCGAATTTATACTTTATACACACGCACTTGTATTGATTGTGTATACATACAGTTTTTTATTTGTTTACTTAGCACAAAAAACAACATCTTGACGAAGATATCACAAATTCAATACATACTGTTCTTTTTACGAATCTTTTGCTTGATTTGCTTACTTTTTACTGCTGTTTAATTGTTTTAATACAGTTGTCTTTTACAGAACAAACATGGTAAGCTTTTCATATATAAATGTTGATCGATAGTTCTTTTTATCTACTCTTGAGATCCTTTCCAATGCTATGTTTTTAACTCCCACTTCCAATTATGTAATAACATCACTTTATATAGGGACAGAACATGATATTTATTGTAAATCTCTGCGTTCTGCATTCAGAATGCATGCATTGCCTGATCTTATACATTGTTATTTACTCAGGTTATTTCAATCTCTGTTTTTCTAAACAAGTTACACTTATTTCAAAATTCCTTAAGGAAAATAAAATTTCTTGTTATGTGAAAAATAACACACGTAAAACCAGGTGTTATAAAGGCTGACTAAGAGCTCAACATAAAATATTATCTTCCTATGGAACTTCTTAGTTGTGTAGGAATTTAAAATAAAAAAAAATACTTTTTAAGCGCTTCTGTAACTTCAGTCCGGATTTTTACTCCAAAACTTCACTGTCTCATCTAATTCATATGCATAATCAAACAACACGTGTTTCTGATTCGCACAGTTATGTGGGCATGGTTTTATGTGGCATCTCAGAAGGTGTCCACCGCATGTACTATGAAAGCTTACAATATAAACTTCAATAATATCGCGTTCCAGGACAATGCTGTGTTGGTTCGCA
>JAECUM010015783.1:0-34288 GCA_016617855.1 Megalonaias nervosa | reverse complement strand
TGTACGACGACGTGTGTGTAGCTTGTGACTTACACCCTCACTGGAAAGATGTACGTGACTGGAAAAGTTGGGGTTTCAAGGCTTGAACAAAAGTGGCACATTATGCCCAAGATTTATCATCCTAAAAAATTAAAACATTCACTGAAAAAAAGTAACTTTTAAACCTGTGTTAGTGCCAGTACCAGAAGAAGAAGAACCATTCTCTTCAGGACAGGACAGGACCGTCATTGACATCCCCGAAAGGTCATTCCGGGAGGACCCCTGTGTGACTGTGCCCAATGTAGAGACTCTAAGAACATTATACACTGTCCCTATGATACCACATCTTGATCACCAAAAATGTTGTACAGAGACTTGTTTATATTCCACTATGATCGTTTTGATGTGTCTTTTTTTCATGTACTTAACCATTTGTCTTTTATGTATTTTTGTCTTTCGTGTTGTTCACAATTAAAGATGGCAATAAACATGTCCTGAAAAAAGTATAAAAACTCTTGTCTTCTCTGTCTTCTTGTCAAAAGTGACATTCCTTGCAGTACTATGGCTACCTCTGCTGTCTCTGCTCCCTCTTCCTCCACTTTCAAAGTCATCGACGAACACTTAGATGGTGCTAGTTGGGACGCTTGTATCTTCGCCATCCCTTTAACATGCTCATTGCCAGACCAAGCGGTTCAGGCAAAACCGAATTTGTCAAAAGTTTGATCGAACATAAACATCATTTGATTGAGCATCCACCTCAACAAATCGTGTGGTGTTACAAAGAGTGGCAATCGGCGTACAGCCTTCTTCTAGAAAGTCAAGGCGATTCTATCGTCTTTGTAGAAGGCATTCCTGGCGAAGACGACGGGATCGTGTCTGACCCCAGTGAAACCCATCTAGTCATCTTCGACGACATGTTAGGAGAAGACGAAGAAGAAATTAAACTCTGGTTTACACGCAAAGGGCATCATCGCAATCCAGTGTCATTTACATCACTCAAAATTTGTTTCAACAAAGTAAAGCCCATCGCACCATCAATCTCAATGCTCACTACGTGGTCTTGTTTAAAGTCCTAGAGATAAATCGCAAGTGTAAGTGTTAGCCAAACAGTTAGGAACGCCTTGGCTGATTTATGCGTACGAAGATGCCACTCAAACCCCACACGCTTATTTACTCGTGGATTTAAAACCCACCCCCCACCCCCTTTTATTTTCGCTTTCGTACTCATCTTTTTCACCACTGGTGCCAAGACAGACGGTCTGTCGTGTACACATCCCCGTTGTCGACTTAACAACAACCAAAAAAAGTCTATAAAAACCTCGGTTACTTTTGGTCTGTCTCACACATCGTCAACATGACGTCCCTTCAGTCTCATCTTCTCGTCAAATTGATTCATGCCTTGTACGGCATCAGTCGCGAAAAAAAAACCACAAATACGTGCTCGTGTCTTAGAAGCAAGTATCAAAGAAGTCTTACGATGGTTTACGGTGACATCACGTTAATTACTGCAATTATTCACATTCCACATCAAACCAAACGTGTTGTTTTTTTGTTGACAGAAACAAAGTAGCCTTGACGCAACTGGCCAATTGCATCGACACTCAAAGCAAAAAACAAATCAGCAAATCATTTTGAAACCTGGAGGTAGCGGTTCTCTTGGAGGTGTCATCATTCGTTCCTTCTTAAAATAGGATCCTAATGCTCCTAAAGGCGTCCCCAAGAAAAAAGTCACTCCCCAACGTACCCAAAAGAAAAAAGAAAAATAGCAACGGTGTCAAGACCAGGTCACAGCCTCAGAAAAAGAAAAGTACACAGAAACCAGCTTCTACCCGCAAAAGAGGTACTGCTGCCAGGACGCAACCTTACATTCGCAAACCACGACCTGCCGCAACAGTGACTTCGTCTCCAGTAGCCTCAGGTTCTTCCACTTCTCCCTTGCTGATGATGCCTGCCAAACCCGATTTGACACGTGTCTTTCCTAATTTGATGAAACATTGGAAACCTGCGTCTCCAAAAACTTCTCCAGTGGTGACACCCTCCTCTTTAGCGGCAGTGGCCGCTGCTCACAAAGTACCTACCCCCAAAATCAAAGTCCAAGAAGATCGGGTGTGTTAATGAGTTTACTGGATTTGTCCAAGCAAGAACTGTCCTGATTGAGTCCGTTGCGAACCCCTCCACGACGTGTGATGTCTGCCATGAAAATGATACGACGAGCCGACAGTCAGTGGCGTCGAATTCCAGTATAAAAAAGGCCTGAGGCAAACGACAGGGATCAGTGTTTTTATGTTGGTGAACGCCCAAAGATGTCCCCTCAAAGAAGTGCACACCGTTACCAACGTCATTCTCCTGTCCAAAAAGGAAAAGGAAAACGAAAAAACGGTCATGTCATCCGAAAAAAAACGCTTAGCCAAGCATCGACGTCACCCCCCAGAAAAGACACACTCGTCAAAAGAGAAGCCACCAAAAGGGAGGATTTTTTTCTGTCAAACTTTATCAGACAAATAAAAGGATAAAAGGACGCATGTCGGGCCATGGACGTCAGTGTATTTTTTACACCAATGATGTCCCCTCATCGTCGTTCTCCTGTACAAAAAGGAAAAAGAAAAGGACAGTCACGTCATACTAAAAAGCTCTTAACCAAGATACGACGTCACCCCCAGAAAAGACACTCGTCCCAAAAAAAGGAGAAGCCAACAAAGGGGAGGACTTTTCTTTCAAATGGATAAGTTAGTAAATGATTTTGCCAAAAAGTTAGAGGACAAGCTCCAAAAGAAAAAATAAGATAAAAGGACACATGTCGAGCAATTGACTTCAGTGTATTTTATGCACCAAAGATGTTCCCTCATCGTCGTTCTCCTGTCCAGAAAGGAAAAAGAAAAAGACAGTCTCGTCATCCGAAACAGCGTTTAGCCAAACATAGACGTCACCCCCAGAAAAGACACACTCGTCCAAAGAAAAAGAGGAGCCACCAAAGAGGAGGTTTCTTTGGCGATTTTGGAAAACAAATCGTTACCTTTATGACGAAGCGATAGTCCAAAAAAGGGATAAAAGGCCGTGTGCCCCCCAGAGGAAAGAAAAGGAAAGGACTACCTCCTCGTTTAGTCAACCATTGGGACATGTTGTCTGTCCTGTTCATAGCTTCTCCACCCATGCGAGAACAACTCATTCAAGCCGCCTCCAAAGACATCATCGATACCGTGAGCAAATGTTGTCTGAATGTCTTGAAAAGAACGATACCTTTGTCTAAACACCAGAAAAAATGCTTAGCCAAACATCGACACGTTCTTCACCAAATGGTCCGAAAGAAAATACCCATTCGTCAAATGAAAAAGATGTTGGTGCAACGCGGAGGAATTTTTCCCCTGTTAGGACTTCTTACCAATGTAATAGCGAGACCTATGTTGGGTAAATTGGGAAGTGTTTTACCCGCCATAGCTCCAAGATAAAAGGGTCAAGAAGATTAAAGGGACCACTGGAATCAAAGGATCTCAGACATGATCATTGAAATCCAATGGAAGGACAAAAACTGGCTTTAGTGCCTTACAAACGATGGATGAAATACCATTGTTGGCAAGAACAACGGACGCCGCATTTACCTCCCAATCCTCATTTGAATGAGTTGTCCCAGTTACAACACGAATTGCAATCGTTGATGGATCGCAGCAATTTGTCAGAAACAGAAAAATCTCAACGGTACAGTCAACTGTTGCAACGACTGCAACTCTTTGACCAGAAAGCTTTAGACGAAACAGCTCAACCCACTCTGAAAGATTTTAAGACCCTGATGAAAAGTCCACCACCACCATCACCACCACCCCAACGGTCAAGACACATGCAGCCCCACGGATGTCTGAGGAAGAAGAGGCAAGAGAAGTCTATCATACACCGTCAGCAGCTCCCATCCCTAGTAAAATTGCAGAGTCCTTGTTGACCCCTTCCCCTACACCCCACGAGAAGAACTTAAAGCTTGGGTTAAAAAGATGATGTCCACTCCTTCTCCGACAGAAGTCAAAAAGAAAGAAGGGAAACCAGAAGTGAAAAAAGAAAAGAAAACCAAAGCCATTCCATTACCGCCACCACTACCACCATCACCGTCGACTTCTACTCCCGTGGCACATCGGACACGTAAAGCCATTTCTAACCCCCCCCCCCTCGCCCCATCCAGAGTAGCATCAGTGAAGAGTGGATAACTTATTAAAAAATGGACAAGGTGTTAGCCAGCATTTACTACGATCCATCCCATCCTGCAGGTTACGGAGGAGTTCAGAAATTGTATCGTGCTGCCAAAGCTCGACTGAAAAGTGTCCGTTTACCTCAAGTGCAACGATGGTTACAAGGACAAGCCACGTACACCTTACACAAACCCATTCGACGAAAATTTTCCAGAAGTCGCACCCAAGTGGAGGGCATCGATCATCAATGGCAAGCCGATTTAGCCGATGTCTCTCATTTGGCCACCTACAATCGTGGCTACAAATATTTGTTTTGTGTCATTGACGTCTTTTCCCAATTTGCCTGGGTCGTGCCACTGACTTCCAAATCGAGCAGTGAGTTAGTGCGAGCCCTCAAACTGGTGTTGAAACAAAGCGGGCGTCACCCTCTTCGATGGCAAACCGACAAAGCCACCGAATTTCTGAACCAAGCTTTCCAAAAAGAATTGAAGAAACGTGACATTCATTTTTTCACCACCAAGAATCCCGAAACTAAAGCCAGCATCGTGGAACGTTTTCATCGCACCTTGAAAGAACGCATGTGGAAATATTTTACGCATCAACACACTTTTAAGTACATCGACGTCTTGCCGCACCAAGTCCAAGCGTACAACCAATCTTACCATCGGAGCATCGGACATGCCCCACAAGAAGTGACTCCCGACAACGAAGTGACCGTCTTCGAGCGCCTGTTTGGTACATCCCCGACGGAGACTGTCCTCAAGAAAGGTGGAGTGTTGGCAACAGGAGATTGGGTGCGCATTGGCAACACCAAACGCACTTTCAACAAAGGTTACTTACCCAACTGGACCACCGAATTGTTTCCTGTCACTTTAGGAGTGCCGTTATCCTGCCGTCTATAAATTGGAAGACATGAACGGGGAAGTGTTTAAAGGAACGTTTTACTTGCACGAGTTACAACGTGTGACCAAAAAGAAAGACGAAATGTACGGGATAGAAATCATTCTCTATAGAAGAACACGAAAAGTGGGAAAACGACGTGTCAAAGAAGTCAAAGTACGTTGGAAAGGATATCCTCCCAGTTTTGACTCTTGGATCGACGTTTCGCAAATCATCGACTATAAAAAGAAGTGACCATCATGCCATTCAACACAGCCTCAGCTACTGCAGTGACCACTCCTTCCCCCAGTTCTTCTCTGCAAGATCTACAAAAGCAACTCTTGTGGATGTGGTGTGGATTAAGTGTACCTAAAACGCAAATCGTCTTTTTCTGCCAAATCTTTGTAGCGTATTGTGTCATCGGTGCTGCCATTGCCAATTTGAGTTTGCATTAAGGAGACAAACAACTGTGGACCATTTCACTGAGCAGTTGCATCGGTTACCTACTCCCCAATCCTTCCTTGAAATATTCCTCTAACGGGAACAACAACGGGAACCTTGCGTCCAACGTCAGTCTCCCTTCCAACAGTCACCATAACAATCCTCTTTTAGACACTCCTCTGACTTCCAGCTACCCCCTCGGACACTAGAACTCTGGAATTATGAACAACCAATTTTACTTAGCGTTACCCAGTGACAGTTCCATGGAGGTGTTTCCCCACAATACTTTCTGCTGTTTCACGGCCAAATTACCTCAGGCCATCCAACTGGATCACGAAGCCCATTGGGAAGTGGCTTTTGTGGAAATGATTCACCCTACACAAATCCTAAATATCCTTCCAAATCAAAACAATTTTAAGGTGGAAGTTCATGACGAGCAAGTGCAACAAAACTTGGATGAACACACCACTGTAAGTGACTCTATGAAAACACAAGACCCCAAAACTAAACGGTTCACCTATCTGTTGACCATTCCTGCAGGCTATTATTTTAGTGGTCAACATTTGGTGAGCACGATTGCTACCAAATTCAATACCGTGTTTGGCAAAGCCTTGGAGAAAACCAGAAAAAGTGTCGCCCTCGAGTACCATACAATAGCCCATTGCCTACTGATCAAATTTTCAGAGGACAAAGTATTGGCCATTACATTTTCTCCTGAACTGTATGACATTTTGGGTGGAGATCCCAAGTTGATCAATATTAAAAACGAAATACCAGCCGTTACCGGCAACTTGGATTTTGCGAAATATTTTCGATTCCTTGGTGGAGTACAATGTGGTGGGACACACCTCCGTACCGTTACTGCGTGTCATTCCTTTCAAAGTGGCTTCTGCCACGAACACTGACGAGGAAGGTGGAAACACCTACCATGTTCAGCGCGAATTTGTGCATCCTCAGTATTTGCCCGTCAGTTAGTCGTATTTCGACACTGTCAACATTACTATAAAAGGAGATCTGGGACAAAATATTCCATTCACCAAAGGTGAAAGTCACAGTGAAACTCCATTTTCGAAAACGATTACTCTAACCCCTTGTCAGTCAGTATCCTGTGTACCAAGGAGTCACTCGACAGCGAGGACATGATTTAGGAGATATGCTGACATCAGCCTTTTGTTCGGTGGCCCCCGTTTTAAAACCGATGGTGACACGAGGATTGCACGCCTTGAAAGATGCCGCGTTAACGCAAGGTAAAGAATTTCTCCAAAATGTCATCATTGACAAACAAAATCCCAATGAAGCTTTCTTGAGAGCAGGCAATAATGTCTTGCTTCAAACGGGCAAAGACTTTATGGGCCGACGAGAAACTCCTATAAATGCCCTGGACGCTGCCGAGTCAGGGATTCCTTCTTCACTGACGCCACAGCAAGGACAAGGCAGAAAATGACGACGAAGTCACCCCTTCAGAGAACTTCACACCCCCAGAGCTAGAAAGACTAAGAAAAGACAAACTGTCCGAGACTTAGATGTTTCTGATTATTAAATCAGAGAAAGAAAGAAAATGATGTACCGAGAGTCTTGCGACTGTTCCAAGTCGGAACTGGATCTATTTGCCATGCCACCCACCATGATGACGATGCAAGAATCCCAATGGGTCGAATTTCATCCCGTCTCCTCTTTGACGGATTCAGCTCCCATCGAGTTTGAAATCAAAGAACCGCCCGAAGATTACATCGATCTGAATAGCAGTTACTTGTACCTGAAAGTCAAAGTGATCAAAACGGACAACACTAATGCGGAAGCCGATGATAGAGTAGCTCCTGTCAACAATTTGATGCATTCCTTGTTCAGCGAAGTGGATTTGTACTTGAATAACAAACTGGTCAGCAGCAGCATGGATACTTACCCTTACGGAGCGTACCTGTACAATCTCTTGACGTACGGAAAAGATGCCAAGAACACTCATCTGGATGCTTGCGTGGTTTGGAAACCTGACACCGCAGGTGAGGACAAGTTTAATGACACAGCCCTGACAGCAGATGACGATCCTCACAATGTGGGTTTTAACGACCGTCGAAAGAACATCCTGCAAGGTCGTAGTTTGGAACTGATGGATCGTTTGCATTTGGACATGTGGTTGGAAGACAAATATTTGCACAACGGAGTGGATATTCGTCTGAGACTAAATCGCAGCAGTGTCGCTTTCCATTTGATGGTTCATGCCAACGAGTACAAAACCATCATCCAAGAAGCCAGACTTTACGTGCGCCGCGTAGAAGTGTTACCTAAAGCGGGAAACGAAATCAGTCACACATTGAGCAGAACAAGTATCCGATACGACGCGTAGAAGTGAAAACTTTCACCATTGCTGCTGGACTCCGATCCAAGATCGAAGATCATCTGTTCCAAGGACAGTTACCCAAAAGTTTAATCGTTGGTATCGTCAGCAATGCAGCCCTCAACGGAGCCCATGATCAAAATCCTTTCCAGTTTAAGCACTACAGAGTGTCCAAGATCAAAGTCAGTCACGATGGCAAGACTTTGTGTACCAGACCCTTCGAACCTAACTTTGCCCAAAAGAATTACTTGAGACCGTACTTGTCCCTGTACGAAGCTACCGGACAACTAGGAACCAACACCAGTCCGGCATTTCGTACGAAGATTATGTAGGAAGTTACACTTTGTGGACTTTGATTTCACTCCAGACCAAGGCAGCGACGAGGGACATTTCCACCCTATAAAATCCAGTCAACTGCGTGTGGAACTTCAGTTTGCAGAAGCTCTCGCCGAGACGGTCAACGTCATCCTGTATGCCGAATTCGATAATACCATAGAAATCAACAGTTTGAGAGATGTCATTCTAGACTATTAGAAACTATGGAGACTCTTATTTCTCTTTGAACAATAGAGAATCTTTGGAAATGGAATGGGAGTATATCGTGAAAGCAGAACCCAAAGACAAAGATGAAGAGGACATAGTGGCCATGTCCAGATGGCCAGAACAAGAACAACATTTAGTGTCCTGTTTTGCCAAACAGCTGGCGGATAAAATTACGAAACTGACCAAGAAAGATTGCTGTGGATGTCAAAACGATCATCCCAGTCAAATTCGACACGATAAATGTATGATGATGAGCCAAGAAGAAAAATTGGACGAGTATCTGGACTATGCTTGGAGTCTCATCTCGGAAGAAGCAGTGTTGCATGAGTGGTATAAAGGCTTGCGTGATCTTTCCTGCCCTCCACTGACTACTCCAGAGATCTATCGCATCGAAGCTCTCTTAGCCCAGAGTGCGGAGATGAAGCAAAGAAACGGTTACTTGTCAGAGATTTTCAAACAAAAGGTCAGAATTAAATTGATGACTTATCATTACCTGTGAAAAAAAACAAGAAAAATGGATACCTGGGAACTTTATTACCTTTTGAACAACAGCTTGTACACTGCTTCTTGGAATCCTGTAGTGTGCGCTAAAGATGAACTACCTCATCGCAAACCTCAAGACCATCAAGCTTATGTCATCAACACGGACGACAGTCATCTCTCAGGAACTCACTGGGTAGCCGTCTACTTCCCTCAAGAGGATTGTTTGGAGTATTTTGATTCGTATGGATTACCCCTTTGGAAGAGAACATCATCGACTTTATGAGAAGAAAAGCCCAGACGACACGATTCAATAATGTGAAATTACAAGGCACAGATTCCATGGTTTGTGGTCAATATTGTGTGTATTTTCTTCATCAACGCAGTCTTGGATATTCTTTAGAATATTTAGTGACTTATTTTGATCGTAACTCTTTTAGAAACGATGAGAAAGTAGATCGATGGTTTTGTGACCATTATGGCTATCTTTTGTCTTTAGCTAGAAAATGTAGTGTACATCAATGGCCTCATGACTTCCATCAGTGGAAATCCGATATGATTTCACAACGTTGTCAACCTTGTCAAAAAAGTTTGTTTGATGCTATTGTTAATTGTTAGTGGTTAGTTGTTTGTTAAATAAAAAATGTCGTGTTTTGAAAAAATGTGTCTGTCGTTTGTTTTCAAAAAAAAAAAACCACCGTGAATATATGTTCTTTGACTTCTCTCTATCCCTCACCATGACATTAGCTATAATAGTGTTCCGATCCAACAAAAACCCAGTAGGGATGTATTCTATCGCGTCCGCGTTTGAGCCATATAAAGCGAGTCAGTCTCCAGTCTGGCCATCCATGGTTGACTCATCCACCGATGAACATGCCTTCCTGACTAGCCAAGTTGAACGAAGCTTACGTAAATTTACATCGTGTCAGGCAAAACCTGATACCAAAGCCTGTTGAAAGTGACCGAAGACCTGATAGAAGAACTCTTCAGAGAAGAAATCAAGAAAGAACGAGAAGAATGGACATAGAAGTACAGACTTCAGAAGGAGCAGAGAGAACAGCAACAACTGTAGCAGCAACAACAGGAGGAAGCAGACAGAGGTTTTGTCGACTGCTGAGTAGACACGAAGGAGTCCTCCTTTTCTTTCCGCAGAAGCAGACCATATCCTGTAGGAAAACCTGCCGCCAGACGGGGACGCAATCTTAGACAGTAAAAAGATTGCCATCACTCCCCGTCAACAAAAACAGCCCTTTTCAGGGCTACCCCAACACTCTAGGAAAGACATACTAATTCAATTGCCAAAAAATTGTGTTTTTTATGTTAAAAAATTGAAGTGTGTCTATAAGCACCTCGTTTCTTTTGTCAGTAAAAATCCACACTTTCTTTCTCCCTCTTGTCCGATAGTGTGTGTCTGTGTTTGTAAGTTAAAAATTCAACGTGAGTGTTTCTTTTAGGTCCGCACTCTCCATGTAAGAGTAATAGTGGTATTGTACGTTTTGGTGTCAGGGGATGTTTTCCTTTACGTCCGTGCTCCAGGGATATAAAGCGGACCGATCGTCAGTCTGGCTACCCAACGTTGACCAGTCAACAGTAACAGAATGAATAATAGAATTGCCAAGCTTCTAGAACTCCAAATGCACTTGGAATATGCCAGGCGCATTTTAGATGAGCTGGCTATGGAGGCTATAGCCGAAGAAGCCAGGATAGAGGTGCAGGAAGAGGAGAGAAAGAAAAATGAGAAGGAAAAGATGCGAGGGATCCTGCCTCACCTCATACTGAGACCTGTGTGTGAGGTCAAGCCTGATGTGAGGACGCCTCTACGAACAGTACCAGCAGGACAACCAGCACCATAACCACTACCAGCACCACAACCTCTACTAGTACCACAGCCACAAGCAGCACCAGAACTTCATCATCCACGGGTGTTGTATAGAAGAAGGAGGGAAGCCTTCACTATCCCAGAGACGAAAGATTGGGATAGTGAAGCAACTCAAGCTCCCTCTGCACTCCCAAGAACAACACTGAATTGGGAACAAGATTGGAGTAGGAGATGCGTGTGTGGTGCCCGACCTAGGAGGTGACAGCATTAACCAGGTGCAATTAGAGTTTAAAAAAAAACCCCAGCCCTTCTCAGGGCTAACCAGATCTCTAGAAAAGAGACACTATTCAAGTTGCCAATTTGTGTAAATGTAGAGTAGTGTGACTATAAACACTCACTCCTTTACTGACGTGTGTGATTTTTCTTCTCTTCCCTTCTTTTTTCTTCTCTTTTTTAGTCGATTGTATAATTTAGGTGTGATAGATTGATGTTCATCAATCTATGGTTGTGTTGTATATGTCTATGTCTCTAACCATGTTTCTATGTCTTTGTCTCTATATTGTATTTGTCCCTACCTAGGGTAGCCGGGCGTATTCAGATCAGCCACTTGTAACATTGTTGCCAGTACTGTTACGTCACCCTACCTGTTCCATTCCTATTGTCACTATACAAAATTCCTTGACGCCATATCGTCCCAGGGTTTTGATTTTGACGCTATAAATCTTGACAGCATATCGTCCAGGGGGTGGGGTGGGGGTCTGTAATGTATTTTCCTATTGACGCTATATCGTCCCTCTTCACTACTAATATAGAGCAATTATCCAGGAGTATGTTTCCTAGTTCTTTTCCTATTTCCGGGATAGTTATGGTTGCAGCAGTTCTGTCTGTTTTTTTTATTTAGATCCAACTGTGGAGATTTTGACAAATTCCTTATAGGAGTTGTCAGTCACTGTTAGATACGTAACGTCTTGGATTCGATTATGTCTAGTCGTTTAAGGAGGGTTGGTTTGGCTGAGGCGTAGATCTGGCACCGATAGTCCAGTTTTGACCTAATTAGGGCCCTGTAAAGCGTTACGAGTGTGTCTTGGTTGGCCCCCCATTTTAACCCTTTGATGTTTTTGAGAAGGTTTAGGTCGACATTACATTTACGGACTAGTTCGGTAATGTGGTACTTCCTTGTGAGGTGTTGATCAAATTACATACCTATGAATGTGGCTTATGAATGTGGCTATTTTCTCAATATAATGGGTTCGCCCCCCGTTTGTCAGCCCATTTACCAATTTTTGTTAGATTGGTTTGTAAATCAACAATTAGTTGTTGGCTGGATGGGTTGCCCGCTCTCCATATGCCACTGTCGTCAGTAAATCGCGATAAGTCGATTTTGCTAAGGTCGACAGCATGTTCTAGTTCATTGATCATAATGTTGAAAAGGGTTGGGCTTAACACACTTCCTTGAGGGGTGCCGTTCTCTAATTCGTGGTTTTCTGAATATTGGTCCCCAATTCTGGTTCTAATGAGTCTTCCTTTTAGGAAGTTTTGGATCCATTTGTGCATGTGTCCATTAATCCCATAATGATTCAGCTTAGCGATAAGGCCATCGGTCCAAACTAGGTCAAAAGCTTTCTCAAGGTCGAGGATTATCGCTATGAGATGTCGATCTCATTTTCGTTTAGCGTTGAATGCTAACTTAATGCGTGATTCGAACCTCACTAGTTGGTCAAAAGTGGATCTTTAGTTACGGAAGCCACTTTGGTTTTTGAGATATGATTGTTACTTTCAAGGTGGTGTTTGAGTCTGTTGTTGATGATTATCTCCATCACCTTACATATAGTGTCAGTGAGTGAGACTGGTCTGTAGGATGATAATTCTGTAGGGTCTTTACCGGTTTTTGGGATTGGGATAACTATAGCCTGCTTCCATTTTATCGGGATCTGTCCTGTTTTCCAAGATTGATTTATCAGATCTAGCAGGATTCCTTCGATATTAGGTGGGATATTTGTATATCCTAGATTATCTTCTCCTAGTGAGGTGGATTTTTTTTCCCCTAATAGCTATTTTCCATTCTTCAATGGAGAAATCAGAATTGGGTGGGGAATATTTTGGATCCAAGTCAGTGAAAAGATGAAGATATTTACGCTCTAGAGTTCTTCGGTGTGCTTGGAATTGGGCTGAATAATTACTGTTGCTACTCATTCCGGCAAAATGTTTTGCCAGTTGATCAGCGTTGTCTTTTTGGTTGTCACACCTTTGATATTGGGCATGCTGTTAATTTTATTGCCTCTCACGGCTTTTATTTGTCTACAGACCAGTTTGGAGTTGCATTTTTTAAGCTCAGTGCTGGAGCAGTATGTATGCCATGATGTTTTCTTTGCTTTGCGGATAACAAGCTTTGTTTGTTTTACCTTGGATTTATATTCCATGTAATCTGTTGATTGACCAGTGTGCCGAAATTTGTTAAGGGCTTTCTTCTTCTCTTTAATTATATTTTTGCAATCATCGTTCCACCATATGATGGACGGTTTTGCAATTGATTTGTTCCCTTCTCCTGTTTTGGGGTTGCTTTTTGTGGCAGCTGTGTTTATCGCTTCTGGAATGTTATAGTTATATGTGTCGATATCTTCGCTTTGTAAATCTGCTCTAGTTATACCGGAAAGTGAAGAATCGAATGTGTGCCAGTCGGCTTTATCCAGTCTCCATTTGGGGACTTTAGAGAAGGTGGCGATTGAGTTGGTAAGATTGATGGAAATGTGTATTGGAAAGTGGTCGCTTCCTAATGTGATTTCTCTATCCACTTCCCAATTTGTCATGGTGGCTAAATTGGGAGTGCAGATCGTCAGATCTAGTGCAGATAAATAACCATCCTCAGGGCTAATCTTAGTTTTTGTTCCGTCATTCAATATTACTAGGTTATTATTATATACCCATTCCTCAATCATTGAGCCTCGCTTATTTAGGCGAGTTCCTCCCCATCATTTGTTATGTGCATTGAAGTCGCCACAAACTAAATAATCATTTGCAGAACCGGATATCTAGTTATAGTTTAGGGGGGAAACAGTATATGTTTTTCCGTGGTCATAAATATTAAAAATGTCTATTGTAAGTTGGCCAATATGAATGAGTACCGAATGGTACTCAAGGGTTATAGGGTATCCTGGATCAGTCTAAGAGTTTGACTGTTGTCCGAAGGTTGTAATTGTGAGTAAGTCACTGACAAAGATAGCCAGACCCCCCCCCCCCCTTTGTTTTCGTTATCTCTCATAACTTATTTACCAATTGAATATCCGGGGATTTTCGGTAGGTATTTGGAGATCTGATGTAGTAAAGTTTCTTGAGTGCAAATGATATCTGGTTTGAGGTTGGTCTTATTAAGTTTGATCAGTTATTCAGGTTTGTTCATGTTCAGACCCCGACTATTCCATTGCCAGATTATTAGGTTGCTTTTCTTAGTTTTGTCCATTTGAATATTCATAAATTAATTAATTAATTTTGTTCATGGTATTTATTGGGTGGAAACAAGGTGTTTTTCCAACAAATCCAGGAGAAGTTTGAAAAAGGGATGGATGGTATGTGATTATTTTGGGTGAGGGCTGTAATACCCGCCAATAAGTCCTTCAAGTAATATATTATAGTGGCATGTGAAAAGACTTCTGAGACTGTTTGATTGTTTATTACTGGTATCATTATATTACCTGCATTGCCTGTACCTTTGGTACTTGCATTGCTTAATGTTTTGTTATTTGTTTTGTGTTAGAGTTTATTTCTGGCTGCGTGCACACAGCCTGATGGGTGATCAGTGAATTTGACTAGGTATTGTGTGACTATTTGCATTGCCTTTTTGATGGCGGGTGCTACACCTGTTTACTGATCCCCTTTGAGGGCGGTGGGGGTGGCCCCGTTGTCAGCTGTTTTGTTGTAGGAGGTTTCTGTATTGGGTTATTTGGACAGGGGGTACTGTTTCCTCTTTCTGCTAAGTATTTTGAAGCCCGGCTAGTGATTTGGCTCTGGAATATGCTAAGTTCTGTTCCGTCATAAGCCTAATAGTTTCTTTTTCCTTCTTGGGGTGTGGGCAGTCGTCCGAGATGGGTTGGTGGGGTCCATGACAATTTGCACATTTTTGGCACTGGAACGTGCGTTTATTAATATGGTTACCACCACAAGTGTCACATCTTTTCCTAAATTTACATTTGTTGGCGTGGTGTACCCATGATTTGGAATTCTTGCAAAAACGTGGCTTGTTGATGCACTCCTCAAGAGAGCATGAGTAGCCATCAAAGAAAACCAGTAGTGTGTGGGGGGGATTGAGATGAATTCTTGCAAAATCGCCGAGGACATAAGACCACAGATGATCCGTAGTCTATATGCACTGGAGATATCGGCTCCTTGGGTTATCAGCTCACGGGCGATCTCCGCGTTGTTTAGGGAGTTGCACTTTACATTGAGCTTTAAGGCTTTTATTTATAGGCTACATTATGTTTGGTTGGTTTTCTTTGGTTGGTCATGGTTTCTTCATCCTTAATCTTTATTGTTTCTTGTTGCTGATTGTTTGGGGAACCTGTTTTTGGTTTTAATGCGTTGTGCCTTGTTAGGTATATTCTGGTTTGCCCGATGTATTGGATTTCAATATATTTTGCCACCTGTTTGAGGGTGCTACAGCTTCCTATAACATAGTGGGTTTTAGGCCTTATGATTTCAAAGGCAGCTGAGTGGATGTTAGTCAAGGCCGACGCAATGCCTCTGTGCTGAGGTTGATGGATTTGGAGTTACCACAGGTGATAAAGATTGTGTGTTCTTTGCTGTGGTGCTTTCTCTTGTTCTGAGATTTTTCTCAAGTAGGGTTTTTTTTTTCTTCCATTTTTTGGTTTTCTTCGTTTGGATTAGTTTCCTGAGGTTTGGTTGTTGGTCGTTCCTGTGTAGGGGCATGCATCTTTCGATTTGGTTTCTTGCTGTCTTCTATCTTAGTCTTTTTGACATTTGGTATTCAGTTGACAGGTGTTTTCCCTTTTCCTTGATAATTATATATTTCGTTTAGCTGATTTTTCCTTTCTAGGAGGAGATAGGGCATATATGAGGCAGTTGATTTGTTCATCTTCTGTTCCGAATAGATCTTTGGTTTTAATTTTCTTTGAAGGTCCTGGCGTTTGACTAAGGTGTATTACCTTTGACGAGGCATTTGCCTTGGATTTTGCCTTGGATTTTGTCTTGGATTTTGCCTTGTTGTTTGCCTTGGAATTTTTGGTTGGATTATCAGGGATTTTGATTTGTGGTTTTTGCGGTAAGGAAGCCTCTTGTCTTGTCTTGTTCCCCTTGCCATAGTTAGTTTTGGCAGTGGATAGACTTGGGTCGTCTGTCATAGTATTTGCTTGTTGTGTTTGGCAAAGGGGTAAATCATGGTTTAGGGATGTGGGTGAGGGGGGGGGGGTAACGGTTTTGCTATGGCCTCCGTGGCCAGTTCATCAAGGACTCGCCTGGCATACTCCAAGTGCGTTTGGAGTTCAAGAAGTTTGCTTATTCTGCTCATTTTCTTTAATGTTGTCTCGTTGACGATGGGTAGCCAGACTGACGAACGCTGCGATTTATACGTCTGAAGCACGGACGTGAAGGTAAACATCCCCTTATACAAAAACTAACAATACCCATATCATTGCAAAAAAAAAAAATGGAACGTGCGGACCTAAAAGAAACATGCACGTTCACAATTTAACTACAAAAACACTTTATCACAAACCAGGAAACGAAGTACTTATATTCACACTTCTATTTTATTTAAACACACACACACACACACACACACACACACACACACACACACACACACACACACACACACACACACACACACACACACACACACACACACATTATCTTATAAGTCAGAGACACGAAGCTAACCAGATTTTATAGGGTGGAAATGTACCTCATCGCTTCCTTGGTCTTTAGTGAAATCAAACGCCCACAAAGCTTAACCTCCTGCTTAATCGTAGTACGAAATACCGTGACTACTGTTGGTCCCTAGCTGTCCGGTAGCTTCGTACAGGAACAAGTACGATCTCAAGTCCTTGGATCGGAGTTCAGCAGCAATGGTGAAGGTTTTCACTTCCACGCGTCGTATCGGATACTTGGCAGTCGTTCTGCTCAAAGTGTGACTGATGTCGTTTTCCCACTTTAGGTAACACGTCCACACGACGCACGTAAAACTGGGCTTCTTGGATGATGGTTTTGTACTCGTTGGCATGAGCCATCAAATGGAAAACGGTACTGCTACGATTCAGTCTCAGGCGGATATCCACTCCGTTCAGCAAATACTTTTCTTGCAACCACATATCCAAAAGCAAACGATCCATCAGTTCTAAATTACGTCCTTGCAGAATTTTCTCTCGACGGTCGTTAAAGCCCACATTGTGCGGATCGTCAGCTGCTGTTAGGACTGTATCGTTAAACTTCTCCTCCCCACGCTGTGTCAGGTTTCCATACCACGCTAGCATCCAGATGAGTGTTCTTGGTCTCTTTTCCGTAAGTCAAAAGATTTTCCAGGTACGCTCGGTAAGGGTAAGTATCCATGCTGCTGCTGACTTATTTGTTATTCAAGTACAAAACCACTTCGCTGAACAAGGAATGCATGAAATTGTTTACGGAAGCTACTCCAGCATCGGCTCCCGGAGCGGTATCGTCCGTTTTGATCACTTTGACTTTCAGGTGCAAGTAACTGCTATTTAGATTGATGTAATCTTCGGGCTGTCCTTTGATTTCATATTCGATGGGGCTGAGGTCGTCAAAGAGGAGATGGGATGAAATTCGACCCATTGAGATTCTTGCATCGTCATCACAGTGAGTGGCATGGCAAACAGATCCAGTTCCGACTTGGAACAGGCGCAAGACTCTCGGTGCATCATTTTGTCTCTCTGTGATTTAATAATCAAAAACGTCTAATTCTCAGACGGTTCCTCTTTTCTTAGTCTTTCTAGCTCTGGGGGTGTGAAGGCTTCTGGAGGGGTGTCTTCGGCGTCGTCTCTTTCTGCCTTGTCCTTGCTGTGGCTTCAGGGAAGCAGGAATGCTTACCTCAGCAGCGTCCGGGGCATTTATAGGAATTTCTCATCGGCAGAAAATGTCGTTGCAAGTTTGAAGCAAGACATTTTTGCCTGCTCTCAAGAAGGCTTCTTTGGGATTTTGTTTGTCGATGATGACATTTTGGAGAAATTCTTTGCCTTGCGGGAAAGAGAATCTTTCAAGGCGTGTAATCCTTGTGGCACTATCGGTTTCAAAACGGGGGCTAACGAACGAAGCGCCGATTTCAGCATATCTCCTTGCTGTCGAGCGACGCCTCAGTACACAGGATACATGACTGACAAGGGGTTAGAGAATCGTTTTCGAAAATGGAGTTTCACCGTAACTTTCTCTTTGGTGAATGGAATATTTTGTCCCAGATCTCCTTTTATAGCAACGTCGACACTGTCGAAATACGACTTATTGACGGGCAAATAGTGAGAATGTACAAATTCGCGGTGAACATGATAGGTGTTTCCACCTTCCTCCTCAGCGGACGTGGCAGAATCCTCGTTGAAAGGAATGACTCGCAATAACGGTGCGGATGTCTGTCCCACCACGTTGTATTCCACCATATCGGAGTATCCAATGATCAAATTTAATCCTTGGTTCATTTCTACAGGGAATCGAAAATACTTCGCAAAATCCAAGTTGCTGGTATTGGCTGGTATTTCGTTTTTAATCTTGATCATCTTGAGGTCTCCACCCAAAATGTCAAATAATTCAGGACAAAATGTAATAGCCAACACTTTGTCCTCTGAAAATTTCATCAGCAGTCGACGAGCCACGTTATGGTACTCCATCGTGACACTTCGTTTGGTTTTATCCCAGTCTTTGCCAAATAGTGCATTGAATTTGGCAGCAATCGTGTTCACCAGATGTTGACCGCTAAAATAATAGCCTGCAGGAATTGTCAACAGATAGGTGAACCGTTTAGTTTTGCGGTCCTGTGTTTTCATAGAGTCACCTACACTTACGCGTTCATCCAAGTTTTGTTGCACTTGGCCAACATGAACTTCCACCGTAAAAGTGTTTTGATTTTCAGTGATGTTTTTGATTTGTGTAGAGTGAATAATTTCGACCAAGACCACTTCCCAATGGGCTTCGTGATCCAATTGGATGGCCTGAGGTAATTTGGCTGTGAAACAGCACAAAGTATTGTGGGGAAACACATCCATAGAACTGTTACTTGGTGAAGTTAAATAAAATTGGTTATTCATAACTCCAGAGTTCTGCTGTCCGAGGGGTCATTCGAGGTCAGAGGAGTATATAAAAGAGGATTGTTGTTCTTTGGGTGGCGACTGTTGCGAGGGTGACTGAAGCTGGGCGCAAGACTCCCGTTGTTACCGTTAGAGTATTTCAGGGAAGGATTGGGAAGAAGGCAACCGATGAAACTGCTCAGTAAAATGGTCCACATTTGTTTCTCTCCTTGTTGCAAACTCAAATTGGCAATGTCAGCACCGATGACACAATACACTACAAAGATTTGGCTGAAAAAGACGATTTACATTTTAGGCACAAGTTCTCCACACCACACCCACAAAGGTTGCTCCTGTATATCTTGCACAGAAGAACTGGGTGAAGGAGCGGTTACTGTGGTGGTTGAGGCTGTGTTGAAGGGTATGATGGTCACTTCTTTTTATAGTCGATGACTTGCGAAGCGTCGATCCAAGAGTCATAACTCGGCGGATATTTTCCCACTTTAAGGGTTCTTCGATCGAGAATGTCTCGATGTCGTACAATTCGTCTTCTTTTCTGGTCACGCGTTGTAAGTAGAGCAAGTAAAAGTTCCCTTTAACACTTGCCCGTTGATGTCTTCCAATTTATAGACGGCAGGATATCAGCAACGCACTCGTCCAATGACACGAAACAATTCGATGGGTAAGTAACCTTTGTCGAAAGTGCATTTGGTTTTGCCAATGCGCACCCAATCTCCCGTCGTCAACACTTCACGTTTTCTGGGGACAGCCACAGTAGGGGAACGACATCGATGTACTTGGGAGTGTGTTCATGCGTAAAATATTTTCACATGCGTTCTTTCAAGGTGCGTTGAAAACGTTCCATGATGCTGGCTTTGGTTTCGGGATTCTCAGTGGTGAAAAAATGAATCTCGTTTCTTTAATTCCTTTTGGAAAGCTAGGTTAAGAAATTCGGTGCCTTTGTCGGTTTGCCATAGAAGACGGTGACGACCACTTTGTTTCAACACCAATTTTAGGGCCCGCGCTAGCTCAGTGCTCGATTTGGAAGTCAATGGCACGACCCAGGCAAATTGAGAAAAGACAAAACAAATATTTGTAGCCACGACTGTAGGTGGCCAAATGAGAGACATCGGCTAAATCGGCTTGCCATTGATGATCGATGCCCTCCACTCGGGTGCGACTTCTGGAAAATTTTCTTCGAATGGGTTTGTGTAAGGTGTACGTGGCTTGTTCTTGTAACCATCGTTGTACTTGAGGTAAACGGACACTTTTTGTCTGGTTTTGGCAGCACGATACAATTTCTGAACTCCTCCGTAACCCAAAGGACGGGTGCACAAATCCTCCGCGTTGTACCAACATCTTTTTTTTTTGACGGATGGGTATTTTATTTTGGACCAGTTGGCGAAGAAGCATTCTTTCTGATGTTGAGACAAAGGTATCCTTCCTTTCAAGACATTCAGACAACATTCGCTCACGGAATTAATGACGTCTTGGGAGGCGGTTTGAATGATTTGTTTTCGTATGGGTGGAGGGGCTTTGGACAGGTCGGACAACACGTCCCAATGTTTGGCTAAACGAGGAGGCAGTCCTTTCCTGTTCTTTCCTTTGGAGGTAGAAGAGGGATGGCTTCTGGGGGAGGGGGTGACATCTTTGTTTGTTCCAGGGCACACAGGGAAAATACTCGCCCTTTTATCTTATTTTTTAGAGAAGGTCGAAGGGTGTGTAACCAGACTTTTTGACGAACTCTTGGACTATGGTTTCGTCAAAAATGTTACGACTTTTTTTCCTACATTACCAAACAATCCTCCCCGTTGGCTGCTCTTCTATTTCTGTGAACAATGGGGTCTTTTCAGGGGTAGACGTCGATGCTTGACTAAGCGTTTTCTCGGATGCGGGGTCAAACGGCGAGTCTGACCTTTTCTTTTTCCTTTCCCTTTTTGAACAGGAGAACGACGATGGCGGTAGTGGTGTGCACTTCTTTTAGGGGACATCTTTTGGCGTTCAGGGGCACAAAAAACACCGATACCGTTTACACAGGTCTTTTGTCTTTACGTTGTATCATCTTGATGACAGGTCTGATTGTCTTTACGTAGTATCAACTTGATGACAGGCATCACGCGTCCTGGAGGAGTTCGCAACGGACTAAATCGGGACAGTTCTTGGTTAGATAAATCCAGTGAACTCTGTAACATGCCCAGTCTCTCTTGGAGTTTGATTTTGGGGGCAGGTACTCTGTGAGCAGCTGCTGCAGCGGCTAAAGAGGTGGAGGGTGTCACCGCTGGAGGAGCTGTTCCTGGAGACACGGGTTTCCATTATTTCATCAAATGGGGAAGAACGGGTGTGAAATTGGTATTGGCTGGCATCATTAGCAACGGAGAAGTGGAAGAACCTGAGGCTACTGGAGACTCTGCAGGTCGTGGTTTGGGGATGTAAGGTTGCACCCTGGCCAAAGTGCCTCTCTTGCGGGTAGAAGCTGTTTTTTGGGGTCTTTTCTGGGGACTTGTCTTTTTCTTTTTCCGGGAACTTTTCTTTTCTGGGGTTGTGACGTGGTCTTGACACCACTGCTCTTTTTCTTCTGGGTACGTTTGGGTCAGGGAGTCGCTTTTTCTTGGGGAGGACTTTGCGGGCATTGGGATCCCATTTTTAAGAGGGAGCGAATGATGACACCTCATAGAGAACCGCTACCTCCAGGTTTTAAAATGATTTGCATTTTAGTTTGAGTGTCGATGCGGGGATCTGCCAGTTGCGTCAAGGCTACTTTGTTTCTCTCAAAAAAGCGTTTGGTTTGATGTGCAATTTGAATGATGCCTTGCAGTAATTGCACTGTAAACCATTGTATGACTTCCTTGAGACTGGCTTTTAAGACACGAGCACGTATTTGTGGATTTTTGTCGCGAATGATGCCGTACAAGGCACGAATCAATTTAATGGGAAGATGAGACTGAAGGGACGTCATGTTGAGGATGTGTGTGAGACAGACCAAAAGTGTTTTTATAGATTTTTTGTTAAGTCGACGGGGACGTGTACACGACAGACCCTCCGTGTTGGCACCAGTAGTGAAACAGATCGGTATGAAATCGCAAATAGTCGGGGGTAGTGGGTTTTAAATAAACGAGTAAATAGGCGTGAGGGGGTTTGAGTGGCATCGTCGTACGCATGAGTCAACCAAGGAGTTCCTAACTGTTTGGCTAACACTTGCACTTGCGATTTATCTCTAGGGCTTTTAAACAACACCACGTAATGAGCATTGAGACTAATGGTGCGATGGGCTTAGTTTGTTGAAACAAATTTTGGGTAATGTATATAATTCTGGCATTACGATGATGCCCTTCGCGCGTAAACCACAGTTTAATTTCGTCTTCGTCTTCTCCTAACATGTCGTCGAAGATGAACAAATGAGTTTGACTGGGGTCAGACACGATCCCGTCGTCTCCGCCAGGAATACCTTCCACTAACACGATGGAATCGCCTTGACATTCTCGCAGAAGGCTGTACGCCGATTGCCACTCTTTGTACCACCACACGATACGTTGAGGTGGACGATAGATCAAATGATGTTTATGTTCGATCAAACGTTTGACAAATTCTCTTTTGCCCGAACTGCTTGGTCCAGCAATTAACGTGTTAAAGGGATGACGAAGATACAAGGCCTACCAAGGCATGATCTAAGTGTTCGTCGATGACTTTGAAAGTGGAGGAAGAGGGAGCAGAGACAGCAGAGGTAGCCATAATGCAGGGAATGACACTTTTGAAACGAGGACACGTTTATTTCAAAAACATTTTTTAAAAATGGAACACGAAAGACAAAAATACATAAAAGCCAAATGGTTAAGTACATCGACAAAATATAGATCAAAACGATCAAAGTGAAATATAAACGTGTCATTATACAACATTTTTGGTGACAAAAGTGTGGTATCCTAGGGACAGTTTGTAATGTTCTTAGAGGCTCTACACTTGACACAGTCACTCACAGGAGTCCTCCTGGAATGGCCTTTCGCGGATGGTACCTCACAGTACAGATCGCAAAGAGCCCCCAAGGAATCAGCTGGTAAACGAAATCCCAGAAAGCGTGTCACTAAGACATACACCACACGACGACCCCAATTCAATGGATACAGTTCTCGTAATAAGTGTTGGTAATCCTCCACAGTCTGAATACTGTCATTGACTTCCTTCCACGGAATCTGTTGTATCAATAATGATAAAGGTCGTGGCATGGTAGCCAGTTTTTATACCCTCTTTAGTTGAAGGTAATAATGTACTTTTTGAACACAAGCGGCTTTACCAAAATTGTTTAGTCACTAATTCACACACCACATGTCACACAGAAGTTTCCTCTTGAACCTAGATTTGTTCGTGTAAAATAGTTTGGTAATCCTTTTACTCTTCCGTTGAAATTCGTTGTACTATGGTCACCTTGTAAGTAGAATGAGTTGCATCCAAAACTTTATGAATCTCACGTGATTCATCAATGTCTGGCCAATGAAACACTTTGAAATGAATCAGTCGTCTTATACTATTCAGGTACAATGACTCCAACATCGGTGACGTAACGGATGCAATTGTTCTTTGTGTTTTACTTGTGTTTTGACCAACTCTTGGTAAATGCGTTCTCTCAGTTCCAGAGGTAGAATGTACTCTTCTAAACTAGACATTCACAGCAATGTCTTTCTTTTGTTTGAGGTAATAAGTGTACTTTTTGAACAGAACTGATCGTACTCCAGTGGCGAATCCAAATTATTTAGTCACTAACTCACACGCCACACGTCGCACTGACGTTTCCTCTTGAAACAAGATTAGTCCAAGTAAAAGATTTTGGTAATCCTCTAACTCTTCCTCTAGAATTCGGTGTAGTACGGCTTGCCAGTAAAAAGTAGGGTGAGTAGCAACCAAGGTCTTCTGGTCCTCGTCCAGTTGAACAATTTCTGACCACTGGAACGCTTTCACATGAATCAGTCCTCTTATAGCATTTAGGTACCAGTGGTTCAAACATTGGTGACATAACGGATGCAACTGTTCTTTGCGTTGGACTTGTATTTTTACCAACTCTCGGTAAATACGTTCTGTCAACTCCACAGGCAAACCACGAATGTTTTCTTGTAAAGTATCCATCCCGAGACTACTGGGCATGTTCCAGGTAAGCGGAATCTTTCTGTTCCCACTGGTTTAGTGACACACCGCAACTGAAGTACTTGACTTTATCAACTTCGCCCAAGTAGATAAATCCGGCTCTAGCTAATTCTTCGGGGGTAGGTCAGATATTTAGGCCATTTTCCTTGGAAGGTTTGGAAACTACTTCCAAAGTCGCATGTATTCAAGCAAACGCACAGGGACCGAATAATCTTCTTTCACAGGTCATTTCGATGAGGGTACGGTGAAATCCGCAGTAGTTTGCTCAGGGATGATGACATCAGTAGGGTGGTAGCCGCATGGTTTCACGTGGAGGATGACATCGACAATGAAAACCAGTAAAGTGAAAAGGAGTACGATAATGAGTGGCATCGCTTTTGCATCCGTAAAGGTTTGACACGCACAGCATCACTTTCCACGGTAGGTATTGTAGTAGTAATAGTTGTCATAGCAAAGTTCCCATGATGTGATACTGAATCGCTGAGGTCACAGCGTACGGCATCCCTGCCATCGCAAGCACAGCATTGTACTCCATTTGGGAATCATCGAACTTGAATGGTGTTTGTTTAAAAGTATTCATCTTTCTCGCTTGGTCTTTGTAGTCATAATGAACTATCGGTCTTGGGCGTTGTGTCTTTTTATACTAGTCGCAATGAAGTCTCGACCTTGTAAATCTTTCCTTTTTTATGCCTAGTTTTGGAAGTCTTCCTTTTTGTCTTCCTGGACAACGGTACTACCTTCTCTAAGGTACCGTCATACCTGAACCGTAGTGTGATGGGTGGAAAGGCCATAGAAAGGTAACGACAGTGCGGAGACCATCGAGTATGTTCTAGAATAGCTGAATCTTTATAGATACATCGATCCATACGCAACCCCAGACCACAACTGAAACACCGTAGTTCGTATCCCAATCCAATCTCAGGTCCCAAGTAGACAAATCCTGTTCTAGCTAAAACATTCGAAGTAGATAATCCTTTCCTATCCGTAGGTCAATTTTGAAACGTTTCCAATCGACTGGCACAATCACAATAGTCAGGCAAGAAGACAGGAAAATTGAATTATTTGAACATGGAGTTCTCAGTGGGTCTCTCACTCGATTCTTGCTGCGGTGAAGTCATTTTTCTTGTTGGTGACTATCGTCTTGAAACCAATTTTTCATACACGTGTGTCCGTACGGCAAAGTGAAGTGGTTGGGAAGTCTCACTCGCCTCTGGTACACAATTTGATACACTTTTTTCCAAAGTCCGACTGACGATTTGGTGTGTGGCTAAACGTACAATCTTGTGAGGTTAGTAGGTGGTCACTTTAAAGTTTCCAACCCGTCCAGACTGCAGTGCTTCTTTCAAGACCCCAAAGTTCACCACTTGACTGGTGCGATAATTGAGAGTCAATCCTTTCACTTTACACTCGGTGTTCACTTCTCCTTGTTTGTCCCGGTATTCGTAGCCGTAATTTTTAGGACCGCCACTAGCAAAACTTAGAATCTTGTCGTTGCGGTACTCGTCCGTCCAGGCTACTAAACGGTGTCCTTCGATGTCATGGTGCCGGTGACCTAGCCGATCAAATGTCCGTGTCAAACTACAGCACACGATCTCCTAACAGTTCTAAACCTTCGTACAATTTTAAGTGAACATGTGCCGTCACGTAGGCCGCAATGATGACATTTCCAAATTCGTTGGCTTCTACAAAGTCCAGTTCTTCTTCGTAATTGACTAAGATCAAGTCCTCACGAAGGACGTCCACGAGTTTCATGTATTTGGTTTTGTCGTGGATCATCTGGAAATAAGGGGAAGGTTCTGTCAAATACTCCGTCTTGGGTAAACACGGTCGTTGTGCCATTTTGCCCTACAAGCAATTTAACATCACTTTAGCAAACGATCACCTTCCTTCGTTTTTTGTTTCACTTTGTCTAAAGTGATGCCTTCCTGCTCGAAGTATTTCTTTTTGAATTTCTCTTGGTCTTCGGGAGTGTGGCACCAGGAAGGATAGCAGCTGACATCTTGTTTCAGTTTCAAAATGGCTTCCACGTAGTCTGCGAAAATGCCTTTCTGAGTCTCGTAACCCTTGTGGTACTGTTCTGTCTTAGTGGTAAATTTCGTACACTTCTAACAACTGGTATCCCAGGTCCAGAGCTTTAAACAATTCCACGCTGACTCACGTTCCTGTCAAGGTGCGTTCTTCCTGGGTGTGCTGACAAGGCTGATCTTGGTTGCATGTTTCGGCACAAATACGGCACAAGGGAAACATCAGTTGTCCTTGGCAATGGTGAGGTAAAACGGGATGGTACAAGTTCGTGGGAGGCAAGACTTTACATTTAATCAATCCGTCGTATTGTCGAATGTTGTCCAGGTCAATGTGTTCCGTCAGAAATTACGGCTGCCCTGCGTGAAAGTGACCATATTTACACACGTAAAGATATAGTAAACACATGTCCAAGTATTTGATTTCTTCTCCTTTCTCCTCGTCGGCGTGGTACAGCAAACAGGTGGCATTCGTCCATCCTCCATACAAACTATCCCGCGGGTTCAGAGGGTCCACCAACTGGTAACTTTCCACGATGCATTTAAACTCGGGATCGTTTTCAAATGGTGATCGTACTCGTGTTCCCACGTTTCCACCACTTGATATCCTGATGTTCTAACTTTAATCGCCGTTGACAAGTGGCCTCGTACAAGTCTTGCATGGTACGTTGTAAAAACTGATTTTTAGTGTCACGTTGAGGGTAGCAGATAGGACATTCGTGAAAAAAGCAACCGTTAAACTCGTACACGATCTTGGGATTTTCTAAGTCCCAGCCATCCACCGAATACGTTCCGATGGTCTTTTCGCCCACTCCGTTTCGGGCGTGTTGGATCCACTTGTCTTCCTTGTCACACAGGTAATGTAGCCATCGTAGGGATTTGACCTAGTATTGACGTTTGACAAAGTTTGTCGTTTGAGGACGGATGACAGCCAGAGTCTTCTCGGGCATGAATCGTTTGCGGTGCACAAAGGAACACGCTTTGTCAATGGTGCAGGATTTTTTTACAGCGCTTAGAAAATACAATTTGTAGAAAAATCGTCAAAATACGACCAAAATTATACATGGAAAAACTTATTGTGGGACGAGAATTTTAACTGGGTGAAAGATGAAATTGACAGAAAATGGGGGCTAACGACTAAGGATATATTACTAAAACAATGGTTTATTAAACTCGTTGGGGTAAACAAGTTGATAGATACTTAGAGAAAACTGAATATTTTAAGAAGGCAATATACATACGGAAATAGAGATGAACAAGCTAGCAGGTTAGACAAATTTTATGTGTCAGAAATAGGGACGGAATATGTACAATATAGTGAAATAAGAGAAGGAAACATATCAGATCATAAGATGATGGAGTGTTTAACTGAAATAGAAGTAAATGAGGGATGGGGTCCAGGTTTGTAGAAACTGAATCACATTTAAAAAGATAATGAATACGTACTCCTGACAAGAACTAATCTAAAAGAATTTATGGAAAAAGAACAAATTAATACAAGAAGAGAATGGGACAATTTAAAAGGGAAATAAAAATATTGACGAAGCACTACTGAATATTCTGAAAGAGAAAATGGAACAAAAGAAATTTGAGCTGACAAAGGTAGTGGACTCAAAATCAGCAGAAAGTGAAACTAAATGAAAGGCGAGTTTAGAACTAAGCAACATTAAAAAAGAAGAAATACAAGAATCAGAACAGGGAAATTTGGAGACCTATATGAAAAGGCAGAGTGGTTATGCAAAAGAGAGGAAGTAAGAAGGGGAAAAGAAAAGAAAAAAATATAGAGAAAGCAAGGAAAGGGAGAAAACATTTTAGTGAGAAAACTGAAGTTTTGGAATAGATTAGGGAATATTACCAGTTGTTGTACACATCGCAGAACATAGAAGACGAAAACATTAGGGTATATCTAAATGAGGAAAATGTGGAAAAAATATAAGATGAGATGTGTGTGTGTGTGTGTGTGTGTGTGTGTGTGTGTGTGTGTGTGTGTGTACCTCATAGGGGGAGAGGGGATAGAGAGAATAATCAAATCAATGCCATAAGGCATATCGCCCGGATCGGACGGGCTGACAGTAGAATGATACACAACTTTTAGAAATGAAATTATTCCTATATTAGAATACTAATATAATAACATCTTGCTACAGGGGGAAATGACACAATCCATGAGGGAGGGAGTTATTACAATTCTATATAAAGGGAAGGGGGACTATGAAGACCTACAGAACTGGAGACCAATATCTTCACTGAATGTTGACCACAAGATTTTAAGTAGGATTCTTGCTGAAAGAATTAAAACAGGAATAAATCAGTCTAAACATTAACCAAAGTTGGAGAGAGGGGAAGAAAGATATTCAAAACAATATCCTGACAATAAATACCACTATCGACTTTTTGAATATGCAAGAATATAAGGGAGCAATGGTACTATTTGACCAAGAGAAAGCGTTTGATCGATTGGAACATAACTATATGGATATGGTACTGGAAAAATTTGATTTCGGAGAAAATTCCAGAAAATGGCCTAAAATCCTGTACGCGAGGATCTTCTCGAAAGTACAGGTAAATGGCGACAACCACAACTTTTAATGTATAACGATCAGTTAAAGGTCACTGGCCACCTCTATTGTACAAACGTGTGATATTATTATAGTCATAAACAAAACGCATTTGTTATGTATGCACACCATAAAAATTTTTAATTCGACATAAAAATCAGCTTTTTTAAAGAAAAAATTGTTCGTCAATCTCCGTAAACAATCGGTAGTTTCCGCGTGCCAAAAACGGATATGATGTGCATATATCCCTTCTATTCAACCTAGCCATTAAAGTGTTTAATTTCCCCACATAAATGTCTGTGTGATATATCTTACGATCGTTCATTTGTACAGCAAATATGGTGCAATGTGTTGCATATAGATGTAACCAAAAGATAGATGTTGGGAAAGAGGGTTCTTTCTTTTTCCGAAAGACTCTTTTTACCAGAAAAAAAGTGGATTCAAGCTGTGGGATCGAATAGGGTGAGGGATGGGAAAGTTGTATCATTTATGCCGGATTATAGTCAATTTGGCCCAAAGACAACTCGGCCAAAGACAATTCGGCCCAACTCAAAAGACAATTCGGCCCAACTTAACAATAGTTTGAACAAGTCCTTTTTCTTCAAACAACAAGTAAATACTATGTAAGATAGGTTTTAGGAAGAAAAAAAATTAAATTTAAACAAACTATCTTGATATTCTTTCAAAGAAAATAATCATACTTCTTAACGTACATATATTTGAGAGAAAACACAAACTGATATATCTTGCTCGTTCTAATTAAAATATTTATATACATTTTTATGCTAAAAAAAAAATATGCATCTGCACAACGACATTCTCAATTTAAGTCTTCCGGTCAAATTATCAATATCGATTTATAAAACAATATTCTACAGAATACGTATACATTTTTCTAAGGGTAGTGTACAGGAGGTATTTTAACAAATATATTTAATTTTAGGCTTCACGTTGTAACACTGCTGCATATAATACACACTCGATTACACGAGAGAGAGAGAGAGAGAGAGAGAGAGAGAGAGAGAGAGAATAATGTTGAGCAATTGTCAGTGTTTAGTTGCTGCAATATGAAGCTCTTACCAGTTAATTTTATTGTTTGTTTTTATTTTTCAAGTTGCCTTAGTGTGTGAGCGCTTAAGTTAAAAGCTTGTCATTTACTAGTCAATATCGTCAATCATATTTGCTCCATTATTCCATTCAAATAAGAAAGGAAATAATTTTGTGTTGAATTCGTGTCCCCCCCCCCGTACAAAATAATTTATAAACATACATTTATTTGAAAATAAAATGAAAGAAACTAACCTTACATTGTTATCATTTATTCCTTCTTTTTGCAGCATGCAAAATTTATTAAAGAAAAAAATATATCCACGAACTCGGTATATGTAGTGGATACCGGCTTGTGTATGTTTCCTTAGTGTAGCGTGTATCGCTTATGTCAAATAACAAAATCGCAAACGAGACGAAAATATCACCCGATTGCTTGAAGGCACCTACCATTCACGCATGATAAGTTACAAGGTGCAAACTGACCAAGATTGTATTGTATCCAGGTTAACTATACGACGTTATCTCGCAAATAAAAATCATTATTTTAAAATACATTCACTGTGAGTGCAAATGATAATCTTTTCGCTAGCATGGGTTACAAAAGTATTATTAAAGCAAGTTATTATTGTGTATGCTATTTGCTCTGCAAACATCAATTATGATTAAGTATGGCAAACAAATAGAAGACCGGGTGATGAATAAACACAGCAAGCAATAAACTCCTTGCTTAAACTTACCGACAGGACATCAGATACAAAGGTTATTTTTATTACATAGCAAACCAACCCCGGAAACTGACTTTGGTATCTTTTAAGTGTTCCGATTTTTTCTTATGAAGTCTGCCAACACAATGGAGCCATGTTTGGTTCCTTTGGATTCTTTCAAGTGTGCCGATTTTTTTTTTTTTTTTTTTTGTTTTTTCTTTATAAAGTCGGCCGACATAGGGAAGCCAACATTGATTCCTTTTTACCAGTATTAACGGGAATTTTCAAAGTTGTTGTTGTTATAGGGTTTAACACCATTTTTCAGCACAAGATAGGCTACACATGGTGGCCAGTATTAATGGTGGAGGAAGAACCCGGGAGAACCCGGAAAGAACCACCGACCCACGAGAAGCTACCGGCAAGCTTTCTCACATAACCACATTGACCGGGAATTTTCGAAGTAAATTGAAACAATGGAACAGTTTTGAAAGCGACAGAATCTAGTGCGTCATGCACGCATATCGATATAAGACTGAACAGTAAATTAGTTTTCAGTAGTGTCATCTAAATGTTCCCTATTCATAGTTTATAATGTTTTATTTTTCGACAAGAAGAAGCATGTATTTCGTCGGGGGTGGGAGGGGTAATTTAAATGTACGTCATTTCCGGCTGGCGTCCTCTATAGGTGGGAAATCGTAGCAAAGGGGAAGTAACAGCGTTGTATACTTCTATTTCGAGTACTTAAATTATTATTTCTTCTTTACACTTGATAATTTTTTTTTTGTTCTTTTTGTGCGAGAATAACTACTTTTAACCATGTAATGCAAATCTGATGGAAAAAATGTTGGAGTATGGCCGGTGACCTTTAAGACAGCGATGCCCTGTGAATGCTATTATATGTAATAGCTATAGAAATACTCAGCTCCCAAATCAGAGATAACACAAGCATTAAAGGAATAAATATACGAAACCGGAAGAATGAACTGAAAATGCTGCAATATGCTGATGATTGCACAAACTTAATAACCGATTCAAATTCCTTTAAGCACCTAGAACAGGAATTTGAAAAATTCGGGAAGCATCAGGGTCGAAGATAAACCAAGACAGAGATTTTACTAATAAGCAACTGGAGGGGGAATCAACCAGGACCCTCCCCCCATCACCTAATAAAAGTGATGGTCAAGGTACTGGGGGTGATATTTGGAAAAAAAATCTTTGATAGAAAACTTTAGACACATTCAAGAGAAAGTGGAACAAAACATAGTAATCTGGGCACTGAGACTTTCCTCAGCGTAATGGAAAGAATACAGGTTGCAAAATCTATATCTGCAACAACATAAATTACCTTGCGTGTTCCTTAGATCTAGAGAATAAAATGTTAGATAAACTAGACATGCTTGTAATTAATTATATATGGAATGATAAGTTACATTATTTGCCAAAGACTCTTTTTAGGGAGATGGAAAAAGGGGGTGGAAATCTATCTAACCAAAGGATCTGGAAAATAACCAATATGATTAATAGATTTAGAAACTTAAAAAGGAGAACCGGGAAATATTTGGGATGGGTTGTACCCTAAAAAAAAAAAAAAAAAAAAAAAAAAAAAAAAAAAAAAAAAAAAAAAAAAAAAAAAAAAAAAAAAAAAAAAACAAAGCCGAAATATATAAGAATAACAAACTAACAAAATTACTGGCAGTACCTAGAAAATATTAATATATCAAGCAATTACTAATGAAATATAGAGAAAGGAAAGATTTATGGGAAGAGATAGAAAACAAGAAAATGTACATTAAGATAAGAGATGATTATACCAAAAATATGATAGTTAAAGTAGAATGGCGAAACAGCCAAGTTAAGGGGGTTTGAGTATGGAAGAAGTGGGTATCATTAAAATCAATGAAAATAAAAAGACTGATGTTTAAATATCTCCACGATGTGTGGCTGACAGGAGAAACAGCATTGAAACGGCACATGATAAGGATACTGCTGAAATATCCACTATGTAAATAACGCAAATTCACAAAAAAGCATGTTATGGTGGAATGCGATGCAAATAAACATGAAAGAGATAAGATTAAGAATATATTACTTTCAAAACGGGGATATCATGACAACAATATTCTCTACATAATGTTACGAATATGTAATTAAATTACTTGTGTTTTAGTTTTAAATTCTTTTTTTATTTTATTTTTGTTTCATTACATTTTATTGTAATGATAATTTTCATTGGATTTGAATCTTTTATCCGAAAATTGGCTTGACCCGATTAGATATTAAGAGTTACTTCAGCACTATTTTTAGCTCACTCTGGTTCACAAATTTCGTAAACATCAAGATAAAACGATTGGCTATTACCATGGTCATTTTCTGATTATGTGATAGTTCTAATTTGTAAACAACTTTTTTTTATTGAATTTTATAATAAGATTCGCTAAGTTCTTCCATGGCGGACGTGCCTACCGGTTGTGCGCTTCTATTGCGATGTTCAAATTAGTGTCACATATGTCCATCACGTGAGCTACCATGTGATCTAAAATCGAGGTTTAAAACAGTCAGTTGGTATTAAAATTATTCAGTCGTATCTTTACACCTTGAGGATACAAGGTGTTTCTATTGTTGATGTCAGATTGTTTTTGAAGTTCATCTGTTTTTTGGAATTTAATAATTTATTCTCTAGAAGACTAAACAAGTGTACTTTTTTTTTATAAAAAGTTCTAGAACAAAGAAATTCAGTGGAAATTTATTCTGGAATTCTGAACGGAAAAATAAACTGTGATTCAATCGAGGATTTGTTGCCATTAGTACAACAACCTCATCTGACGTCATATTGGAATTTCGTCGAGATTCGAACCTGGATTCAATTAGAACTGTTTAGTGATAGGACTTATATTTTTTCAACTTTAGGATTAATTTTTGGATTATATTCACAAACCGTAAGTCCTATTTCCTATTTTTACATTGTTTTCTAGGGAAATAAATTATTTTGTTAAAATTTACATAGCTTGTTGATTTCACGCTTTTCTTTTGTTACATTTGTACTAGCCTACACGTAACAAAAGATAAAATCCCCAACCAAAAAATCTTACACCAGGTAGTTGATTTTATCACAAAACCATGATACAACGTGGACTTGTGATAATAATCGAAAAGACAAATTGACATGTCTATATTTAAATACAAAAATTAAAAGTTATCCAGGTATAGGGAGGAGGGGGCGGGATGTGACCTCTGTGGGAGATGGGCTCCGGTTCACCGCCCTAAATAGGGGGCCGTTCCAGCCAGTGCGCGGGCTGGATGCCACTCACTCATATGTTGTGGGCCACTGTGAGTATCTGGGGAAACCACAGGGCTATGTCACAGGACGCCCTGCGAAGTGGACAGGCCTATTGAGGAGCCGGCGAAAATCAAGCCAGCAGTAAATGAACATACATAACATACATATAAAGGGGAGCATGAACACATGACTAAAATATTCTCCATAACTTAACACATACATGAACACAAAACACCTAAATGACGGAAAATACTTTTTTAATCCTAGTTTTAAGTTTCGACCCTTTTCAAAAAGTCATTTAAGACTGTAGAACAAAACAGGTTAAAAGCCTCCCGGGGAGAATAAAGATACAAAACCAGCCCCCGAGGGTGAGAGCTGTGAGTAGGAGAGACATTAAAGCATATCCAGTACACTCACGAGACACCACACAAAACACAGTAAAACGGGATTATTTTTTCGAGTAATTTATTTATTTTTTTGCTTTATGCACACATAAATGTCTTATTTTGTCATTTTGTAAGGACAGAAGTGTAATAGGATGATCAGGGTTGGGATTAGATTATAGCGGAGACACTAAAAACAATTTAGTGAATGAGATGTTTATTTATAAAGGTTTTGAAAAAAATGAATAAATCCATCACCAAATTCGTGCGCATA